>WIGO01000081.1:0-146442 GCA_014235945.1 Colletotrichum plurivorum
AGAGAATAACTGATGCTTCACCCTGCCGAAAGGCTTCAACCGTATACGGTTATCACATCACCTGTGATTCCAACAGTGACTAAACTTCGCAAAGTCATCCTCGCAGCCAAATTGGTAGACTTCGCAAAACCATCCCAACATCCTTACCAATTACCTTTGGGGGATATTACTTCACACCACCAAGCTCAATATCCCACCTCCCACAAGCAGCAGTATTGACGATGATGACGACGGATGATAGCGACGACGACGGACGACAACAATAGTGCCGGATAGTAGTAATAGTACCCGACAGCAGTAATATTAGTGGACTGGGATAGATAGAGGGGATGTGAAATACTCGACCTAGGGGTGTGGAATAAAAGGCGCCTTGCCATCTCCGTGACTAGACACAGAGGACCTGACCAGATCCAAGAGTCCTCAGCTCCCCTGACGACAATGGAGAAGCTTCCTTCAGTGACCATCTCTTCCTAACTCCAGACCAAATTGAAGATGTCTTATGTGAGCGTCGGCAAGCTCAGAATGCAGCACGAAGGTCCGAGTGTTGCCATACACGAGTTGGATGGCAAAGACAACCCGGCCACAAGTAGTCTGGTTGAAAGTGACGACCGGAGTTGTCGTATTCAGACCCATCGCGCGGTTGGTGCTGTTCGTGAGGCAAGGTTGCCCGCAGAGGTGCCATCTACAAACCTTCTGTTCACTTTCCACTTTTAGCCAGTGATGGTCCCGGAGCATGGGCTCGAGGTGGGCGACCGAGCTGTCTGGCATCCCGGTGACGTGTAGATATTCTTCAATTGCTTGTTAGTACTAAGGCACATGCTTTTGCTTTTCTGCGTGTTTGAAAAGAAAAAG
Organism: Colletotrichum plurivorum; assembly: GCA_014235945.1. Classification (NCBI taxonomy): domain Eukaryota; kingdom Fungi; phylum Ascomycota; class Sordariomycetes; order Glomerellales; family Glomerellaceae; genus Colletotrichum; species Colletotrichum plurivorum. Next base: position 853 of record WIGO01000081.1, read on the forward strand.
TCGTGATGTCGTTGAAAATAGGTCCAGGAAGGTCTATCTTATTGATGCTCTCAGAGCATCATCAGAACGGCTTGAGACTATACTGACACAGAAGACACTTGTTACACCAAAAGACAAGAGATCCCTCAATTCCAAGTACCTTCTCTGTACTTATTTGCCGATTCTGGCTGTGGGAAACCCTGATCATCAATCCAAGCATCGGACCAAACGGCTGTGATGTATCAATCTGAATCGAAGACGTACACACATTCCTCGTCAGCTGAAGAAGACGTCGAAAAGAGTTCGACGGGCTCGTCTTCCTTGGCAGAGTCCTTGTGGCGACCGAAGCTCCATCTGCTCTCAAACTCCAATATTTGGTCGTTGTCGGGAAATTTCGCCTTGCTCTCTTGCAGAACCAAACGCAGCATGTCGTGCCTGAAAGCTGCAACTTCGATGCGATCTGGCACAGGTCTGTCTTCGAGGAGACAGGACAGAACATGAAGAACGTGGATACCGCAGTTGACTGCATCATCTTGCCGCGGACCTCCCTACCACAATCATGTTAGCGAAGATCGACGAGAGCAGGAAAGAACTAACCATCTTGCTGATTCCGACATTAATGTCTGCGATATTCTCTAGCCATGGAACGACTTCGTTACTGACTTGATCCTGAACGCCGGCGAGGTCCAGAGAGTCATAATGGTAGAAGGTCCTTTCGTGCAAATCAAGTTGACCCAGAGTCCAGTGCTCAGGGCTTTTGTGGTGCATCACACTGAAGATGTAGCGAGCGGTCGAGGCAGCTTGAGGGAGCTTTGCGGGCAAGGTTCTCCCCAATCGCAGCCATAAAGGATGCGCAAGCAATGACTGGCATGGAATGGAGCTGACGCTGTCCGCACGGTCGAACAGAATTTTCTGCAGAGTCTCGATGTCGTCACCCATGAGGCGTTCATCCGGCACATTTAGTCGTGACAGTGTGCCGAGGTACTGCATGGCACTCTCATCGCGAAGCCTTGTCTCCAATTCATTTGAACCGGAACTGCTAGTTTCGTCCAGGTCAATGAATGCGTCGCCCATTTCGACGTCGGATGAGACAGAATCAGATTCGGTTTCCAGTGGAGCTGGTAGCCATCTATCGAACGACGTGTCTGAGCTATCCTCGAGAGCAAAGATCCCCACGTCCGATGGCGAGGCAGGGCTTCTCGGAGGGGCGTTGAGTTCATCATCCTCTTGATGACAGACTTCGTGCTCGTTGTCAGGATCAAGTATCTGGTCCTGATCTGGAAAATCTTCATCGATGCTGAGATAGTTTTCCATCCAGTTGTGGTTAATTGTGTCATATGACGGAGTCCAATTTGCCGATGGGAGCACACTGCAAGCGCCCTGGTGAGTTACGAGCCAAAGGGGTAAGAAATGGGCGGAAGGAAAATTGGATGCTCACCTTTCCGGCGATGAAATGCTTGCTTGCAAAAGCGCCAGGCTATCTTCTAGGTCGTCAAACGACCTTGGATCCTCATACCCTCCATTCGAACCGTCATGATGGGTATCGGTACTGAATTCCAATTCCGGTTCAGTGAGTCCCCAGGCGAATGGGTCTTCGTCGGAGCCTGGGGGTTCTGACAGCGCGGGCTGGGCCGACATGGCAGGGGATCGACGTTCCTGTATGTGGCGAGAGGTGGTGTTGATCGTGTACCTGTTCCTAGTCATCTAGGCGTAGTAAGCCACTGATTCGTGGGCAGGAGCGATGAAATGACCGGTCTCAAAATCATAGAGCGACGAGGTCCGACCGAGTGACCAAATGAAATCATGCGTCCCAGCCACAGGATTAGGGCTCGATTGCAGCGGACAAGATGTAGAGAGAGATAGAGAGAGAGAGATAGAGAGAGAGAGAGAGAAAGAGGGAGAGAGGGACTCCGGCTTCGGGCGGACGAGGGGGGATAGGGCGACAATTGAAGGTGATCGCGAAGCTGAGATCTGTTTCCGAGCTGAAGCCTAGACGGGGCCTGGACAGGGGAAAAGGACCTGAGTGATGGCTGAGTAGAACATTGAGAGGGAAGGTGGGATGCTTGATTTTCCCCTACTCCTGCCTGTGTTGCTTGAGTGGACTTCAAGGAAGGAGGATCGGTGGACACAAGTGAAAACCTGTACGTACATTGTATGAAGTACCTACCATTGTTCTTTATTTCTGCCACATGACAGGTACGGGAGACCAAGGAACGCAGGTACAAGTGGTGTTGCTCCTTTAAGAGGAAAGGAACCATACTTGACACTAAAGGCCTTGCTCTCTCTTACTCTTTCTCATCGTCGTTCGTATTTACTTGACGTGACGCTACTAGAAGAAATTTCGCAGTTGTTTCTCAAATATCTTTACTATTATTACAACCAAGTTTATAGTGTATCTACTCCTAAGCAGCTTGTGGCTGGTTTTACGGGTGTTTCGCAGTGTCTCATCTTCAACCATTTTGACTGCAGAGATCGCGGTGAGAGACAAGTTGTAAACCGACATGACACGGCTGTAGAATCTGGGTCATAACTACCTGATTCTCAATAGCTAGCTTACAGGTAGGCAAACATTGACGGTCGAGATGTTCTCATAATAGGTATGGCACGACGGCAGGCTCGACAAGCAAGGTTCCATCTCATTTTCTCTTCCCAAAGCGTCCACTCAAAGTCCCGTCGTCATGGGCACGTAGTCATTTGCGGCATCCTCCAGAGTTTCCAAGTCGGTCCACTTCTCGGATGTAAGGAAAGCTGCCATGGCCTCATCAACACTCTTCTTCTTAGCCTCCCGATCCTGGATCTCGGATTCGATGAGCCTCTTCTTGCGCGTCAAGTCCTTGAGCTGAACTTCGATCGTGTTGAAGCTAGTGATCTTCGTTGTGGTCAAGCCCGGAGTCGCATTCCAGTTTGGGGTATCGCGCGGATTGCCCTGCCAGGATTCAATCTCCTGCCACGATCGGCTGAACGTCTCCGCCAGCTCGCGTACTTCGCAATTGACTTCGGCCAGTCTTTCGCGGGCATCCGCGAGTTGTGAATCAGACAGGCGTATCTCTTTCGACACTGCCGTGATCTTGTCAATGATGCGAGCGAGAGCTGCAAGCTCAACTGTGGAATTCGAGTTGAGTGTATGTCCTTCACCGTCCTCCGTGTCCGCATGGGCATCTGCAACTGAAACCGCATCGTTCGTCTCCAGGCTCGGGAGCGGGACGTCAAAATCAGCGCCCTGGAATGGTCGGGACGGATAGGCGTCCAGCCGCTCTGTATTAGGCTCTCCGCAGACCGAGGGAGACCCGAGCTTGAAGTTGGCCGTGTCAGATAAAGAGTTGCGGGGCTGGGGAGACTCGTCCAGAAGCTTTTCAAACTTGGCAAAGGCGATGGAGCTTGTCGTTCGTGCCATGTACGCAGCGAGTCGGTTTGTCTTTCGCTTCTTGGAGGAGGTCTGCTCGGAGATATTGGTCGAGAGGCCGTTGCTGTACTCTTCGGCATTGCTAGCTGAGGATCGGATCGGGTTTGGGATTGGTAGACTAGGGGTGCTTCGGCTCTCTCTATAGACGTCTATGCCTCTTTCAATGCCTGCAATGAAAGAAGTAAGCATGCTAGGCAGGCCTGTGACAGTCCCTGAATATGTTGCGACGTACTTGGGTCTGAATGCGGCTTATACTCATCGTATAGGTGCGGCTCATGCTTGTCTGGCGATGGTTCAACTTGCCCGGTCGACGGTGGTCTGAAAAGCTCGTGGAGACGGATATCAAATTCAGAGGGTTGGCTACCGTCTTCCTGACTGATCATAGGTGGCGAGGAGGATCCCATGGCGACGTGACTGCCGTCCGGTTCGACTTCGAAGCTTCTGGCGTAGGTTCGAGTGGACAACACGCCGCAGGCAGCTTCCAACGATGAAAACGGAAAGTTGAGAAAGCTCGGCCGAAGATTCTTCTGTGTGGGAAAGAAGAGTTTTCAAAAAGCTTCGAGGTTATGGGAGGGAGGAAAGGAAGGAGCTATGGGGTGACCAAACGGCACAGCACAATGTGCTCCATTGCACTTTCCCTCAGCAAAATGGGCCTTCGGGAGGAACATAGAACCCCTCGATGGCGCCTTCCAGTAGAAGTGACTCCTGAAACAGTGACTTTTTGCTTTGTATCAGGCCTATCAAAAGGTACCAATACATTGGATTCCATTTTCAAATCGTCTGCGCTAAGAAGGACATTTCATTCAGAGTGAGAGCATATGAACTAGCAAACTACCGAGATACGACAGCTGGCCTGACTCTAAATTGAGGTAGGTAGCTAGAGAAGTTTTCAGAAGTACAGAACCAAAATCGTTGCATACCATAACACTTAAATCTGTCAATTCCAGGCCCGTCCTCGTGCCGCGGACTTTTCCCATTGACATCCAGGCGCAGGTGTGGCTCAGCAGGAACAGTTGGGGAACTCGGATGAATCCTTTACAGGGGACTTGGAGGTGAGTCACACCCAGGTGCTCGCTGGTCATTGCTATAACTAGCGATTCGATGCACCAAGCCCCGAATTTGGAGTCCATAACGGATCCCCCAACCACCACTCATTTGCGAAGTTATTATCTCAAAGCCCGGTGCAGATGGCGAAAGGCAGCACAAACAGAGAGTCCTACGGCTTTCAGAAGCTGAGAAGCCATCGTTTTCAAAACCAACACTTTTCTCCTAGCGTCAAAATGTTGCAGCATCTGAAGTCTCTTCGAGCCGAGCTGTCAACCGTTGAACAACAGAGACGAGACGAGCTAGCAAGGTCCGCCGAGGACTTTGAGGAGAAAAGAGCCCAAGCCCTGAGGGTATTCGAAGAGGAAAAGCACCGAGTATGGAACTCGCACAAGGCAGGGACATTGAAGTCAGATCCACGCTGTCTCATTTACATGTCTAACGGCCCGTGCAAGTGTGGGCTTCCGAGGTGGAGGGTTGAAAGAGCTACATATGAGTTGAACGCGAAGCTAGAAGACATCGGAAACTCAAGGGGAACCACGGACGGCATCATCCAACGTAAACACGGCGAGGAGGTCAGAAGAATTGGGAACTCATGGCGAAACGAATGGAAGAAGGCTTGTCCTGGCCATCCCTGCCCTACTGTGGAATCGAGGGATGGCGCGGGCTAACATCGCAGGAGAAGCTTCAGCTAGTCTAGGTAGCGATAGCAACATCTCTGCCAACAAGCAGGCGACATCGATAACGCCCGTTTGTGCAAGTAGCCAGTAATGTCTAGAGCGAGTCAAGCGCAAACAGATCACGAGTGAGGAAGAGCCTGGGGCCGCCCTTATCTCCCAGAGAGTCTTCAATGCGGGGTATCGAGGCAGATGTCCCCGGATTGCCGACAATCGGTGGTCTCTTTTTACCTTTCCCTTCCGGACTAGCTCAGGCCGGACCTCCACCTCCCGGTGGATCTCCGATGACGACCTTCCTTATCACGGCGATAAGCCCAGGCTTCAGCAACACTCAAGATGCGAAGTTGTTTTAAGCTTCTCTTTCCTGTTCCCCTTTCATCGCGGGTCCGTTCAGTCACGGTCTTATCCGCAGCATGTAAGAAACACATGGCAGCACGATGCCCCGCAAACCCCGGGCTTACCGACCGAAGACGAAAGGTGTGTTCCCGCCCTTGATACCCCGCAAATTCGTGGCGACCAGGGAAATCTGACGGGTAGCTACAACAGGTTGCTACGAATGCTCGAAACGCAGGGTTAGCTGCGACCGCGCCGAGCCGCAGTGCCAGAAATGCTCCTCAAGGGGCCTGCAATGCAGTGGGCTAGGCATACGGCACAGATTTAGCCAGGGCGTTGCTGCCCGCGGCTTTTGGGTCGGTAAAACGATCCAAGAAGTTTACGAAGAGTAAGTTGCGCCGAGATCGCAGTTAACTAGAGGGTATGAACACCATTTCCAACCAAAGTTTCAGTGGGAAGCGAAAAGGAGAAGCCACCGCCATGAACCGGTCTCCCAAACGAGACGGAGATGCAGGAGTCCAATGCGTGGCGCCGGGCAACGCAGCTTTGGAACCAGAGGCAACCGATATTGGTCTCTCGAATAACGACTTCTCTATCGAACCTTGCCCGTACGAGAAAGACATCTTCTCCGAAATTCAAACGGGCGTGGATGAGAAAGAGCAAAGGCAAATGATGCTTTTTGCTTCAAACGCATACATGCGGCTATCCTCACAACCCTCTGCGAGTAGGGAAGCGCCTTGGGCCCTTGCCTTGGTTTTGCACTGTGAGTCGTCTGGTCAACATGGATATGTAAGTACAAGCTAATTACCCAACTCAGTCTCTACTCACATTGCGTGTGAAATGGTGGCAATCGATGGCCAACACAACGGTTGGCGCCACATCGTCCTACCCATGGCCCTCTCAGAAAGACTCGTGCTGAACGCAGTCCTCGCCGCTTCGTCATTCCACTTGGCTTCCTGGCGAACCGGTGAAAGACAGGCACCGTTGCTCTCAGGCCATTTCCCCCCGTCCTCTTCCGTGAGCCCGGGTGCCGTTCATGCAACCTCTGGCTTGCGCACTGAGCCCGCTCAGATGTACATCCGGACAATCATGGATCTTAAGAAGCGAGATATTCGGCCTCACAACCGAGAAGAAAGCCTCGTCACCCTTCTTACCATTCTCATCCTCCTGGTCACGGCGATGGTAACGGGATCCGATGACTTTCCCATGCTCTTCCGTCTGCTGGACTCCGCCATGGAGGTGATTGGTGGAGAGGGGAAACTAGGCGACACCGAGCTGTCACGCTTTGTCATCCGTCAAATTTGCAAGTGAGTTTGTGGCTATGACAACTTTCTCTGCTTCACTCAACTTACTCTGATGATCCAGAATGCGCGTATACGCCGCTCCGCTTCTCAGCGAAGACGCCGGCGTGGCGACGCTCAGCTCTGAGACTAATATCACGAGGGCATTTGAGTGCTTGAGACACTGCTCGGAACGACGACCCGACTTCACCGCAGAGGCCTCCATCATCAAGAGCCTCATACGGCAATCATACGATATCTATCTTCAACAGGCAAGGTATTACGCTCTTTCAGATTCCTACTTTTGCCGTCTACCACACGACATGCAGTCGATATGGCGCGTTCAGCGGTTTATAGATACCTTTCAGTCGTTTCCCTCGGAATCATCCGGTATGCAGGTTCTCGTCTGGGCAACATTCGTTGCGGCTTCGGCCTGTGTTTTGGACGAACACAGGTCATTCTTCTTGAGGGTGTTCCAGAGCTTTTATGCCCGCAGCGGCTTTAAGAACTTGTCTAGAGGGGCAAAACACATACAGAGGATCTGGAATCGCGAGGGCTCGGGGGAAAGATGGGTCTCACTACTACCAAAGGCGAAAGTATTCGTAATGTAATCAATTAGGAACGACAGACATGCTTTTGCGGGTGCTAGAGTAGCCACGCCCACCATTTTCTTCCAAACCACTGACGTTTTGTGCGAGTGACAATGCAGGTTGATTCAGTCTCGTGAGTTGAATATATTCTCCTGATGATAATTACTAAATGACGCCGCCTCTTTCCTTCCCCTTCCGAGTTTTCAATCATGTTGTCTTCTCTAGGATCTTATTAAGTCGGAGAACGACACCCTTCAGCAGAGCCAGGTTGCCCCGTGGATCCATAGGTTGTCCTAAAGTGATCTGGTCAATTTCTCGCACAGCCACGTACCGCTTCAGGGCTTCGAGCGCAAGCTTCATCTCATTAAAAGTCTCGGCATGCTCAGCACATGTGTTTCGCCGCTCGGGACGGGGCATGGCTTCAACGGCTTCCAGAAGTTGTTGTTTTGGTGGGTCTTGTTGCACAGAGAATTGCTGGAAGTTCTCACAGTGTGTGACGTTAGAATATAAAGATGTTGAATGCCTTGAGGATTCTTCTCAGCGTGTCCTCCAAGATGAGAGCTACGTATTATTTAACCTTGCGATGCGGACAGGCGCTGAGCATGCACTCGGAGGTTCCTGTATGCCCTGGTTTCCTTTATTCCGAAGAACAAGGGCTTTAGCGACAACCAGAGATACAACTTGCTTGTTCGCTGGACTGGTTCTATCATTCGCATTGTTTTGGCCTATGTTTTGTCAATGAACAAAGCAAATTCGTATCCCATAAGTTGTTTCCAGCTCCAAGGTAACCACAAAGCTCCAGGCTCCTGTAGGGTTAGAGACTCGCAGGCGGATTCTCTTCAGCCCATGAATTGGGCCCTGTCCCATCAATTCGACTTTCAACTCCGTACCGCAATACATTTTGCTCTTCTGCTCGCTCGCACACGTATAGACTCTCTAACAATTCAGTTTCTCCGCCGTCCAAATTTGACATTTCATGCCAATGTCTGATCTACTTTTAGTATATATCTCAACTATTTCTAGTTGTTGTGGGAAGGACTTACTCAGCACTGAGGGTTATGTCATTCGTCAAAAGCCACAGTCACCAGTCGGACTGCAGCCACCCTGGTTGCAAAGTGTTGAGCATTTCTCGTTTGTCAAATCCTGTCCGCCGAAAAAGCGTCCGACGCATTGGCCCGACTCTCGGCAGCAACAGTTGGCGTCGGCTGCGACCATGCTGGCGCAGCCCAAAACCGCAAGAATGAATGAGAGCCCACGCATCTTTGAATAGTTGGTTTTCAGAAGTGTGGTAAGAATAATGGCTTAGGAGTGTATAAGTAAACAAGGCAGTGGTGATTGTTGGGGCTTGAAGGGCCGACAATTCTCTGGATAAATACTGCTGTCTATGTTCGGAAAACGACTCCCACAGGTTATGCTATTTTCAGACTCCCAGTTTGAGATACATGATACCAAGCATGGACTTCGTTATAGACGGGATGGCCGTGGCCATGTCGGATGCTTACGTGTTGCCAGGTATAGGTAGAATGACTCGGTCTCCAACAACTTGAAGTAACTATCGAGTAAATGAAATGTTGTCTACGTCTACGACATCGGAGAGCTTTTCCACGTTACAAGCCTGTTTGAGGGCTTTAAGTGCCCATGTAGTCTTTGGCCACACGCCGTAATAGTGAGTGAAACCTAATACTTGGACACACGGAGTCAGCTACGGTGTTATTAACGCAGCCCGCCATCTTGAGAACCTTCGAAGTCGCAATAATCCCGGGCACTGCTTTCGAGGGAAAATCGCAATGGAAATGCAAAAGCACTTTCCCACACCACGGGTACAGACTCGTGATTATTCCATATCCGCAAGGCCACACCCACACAGACGCGACCTAAACTCTCGATGCCCTCGGTAAATCCGGTTTGCACTTCCTGTTTGGGCCCAACCCGATAACAGCGGTCAGAAGATTCATTATAACCACTAAGTCATCACAACTCACAACATGATAGTACCTGTGGATCACTTAGGATGCTGTGCCGCAGCGACTGCAGCGAGAGAGAACCAACCGGCCTAGACACACAAAAAGAGCCTGAAAGTCGCGTGCAGCGGCTGCTGCCTATACTCACCAGTTACACCATAAAAGCTGCCATTTCGCTGTCAAACCCTTGGAAGCATCTCGAGCATGCATCACTCCACCATTCCAGCACTTCCGCGCCCTCAAGCTCCACCACCACAAGATGTTCCCGCTCCTCAATCTCCCTACTCCAGTCATTGAAGACATTATCAAGTTTCTTTGCCCTCACTGCTATACCACGGCTCGGGAAAACCGCTGGACCTGTCATTGCGCATACTGCCACGGTCACGACTGTGTTTGGGAGCCCGAGAAGCGTGCAGCTTTGGCGAGTCTCTGCCAGACAAACAAGCTGCTCAACTTCATCGCCACGCCTTTTCTGTACCATTCTCCAACCCACAGAAGCAATGCGCATTGCCTCTTACGAACGGTATATGGGAGTCGCCGGGACCTTGCTCGGCACGTGAAAACTGTGCACCTTGCGGGCCCAGAGGGCTACTTTGACTCTCAGTTCCCCGACGAGATTGAGCTTTTCAAAAATGCGCGAGCCCATATTGGCGTCGATCCAGACCCGGACGCCTCAGAGCACGGTGACCAGATCCCCTTCTTCCTCGGCCTGCTCCTTGCTACTTGCACCGGCATCGAAGAATTATGCATACCAGCCTATTTTGACGAGCCATTGGCGCCTTATTCCGGTCCCGGCTCCCTTTCGAGGTTGGAAACATTGGGCGTCGTATACCAAGAAGAAGGGGGATTCGACACTGATCACCTTCGAGACGTGTTCTCCGCAGCAACGAACCTGAGAACTTTCCGCGCATGGGGCTTGTCCAGGGTTACTCCAGGGTCGAATCTTGGGAGTCTCAGAGAGCTTCGGCTCTTCAAAAGTGTCGTGCAGGCCGAGGATCTCTCGTTGTTGCTGGAGCGCTGCCCGCAATTGGAGAGGTTTACTTACTTCACAGGCGACCCAATCATCACAGATGAAGGGCCGCCCTCTCCGCGTGAAATTCAAGATATCATCTTGCAAAAGGTTCCGCAACTGACGGACCTGGAGCTCACTACGTGGGAAAACCTTTGGTTTGATGACCTCACTGACGACGACGTGTTGCGGGACTTGAAGGGATTGGAACGACTGCGAGAAGTCAGACTGGATCCGGACTTCCTCATTCCCACCGCCAACGATCCTGAACGACGGGAATGGGTGGTTTGGGCGGACAGGTCCCAGGCTCCAGTTCTCTCGAGACCATGTGTCGAGCCAGAGGTGCTCGTCAATTTGCTGCCGGTCTCGATTAGAAAACTGCAAATCGGGATGCCTGATACGGAAGGCTCTACTAATGTACTCCCCCTTGTTCCAGCCATTCGCAAACTGGGGCAGGTTTGTAAAGAGACGTTTCCGAAACTCGTGGCCGTAGAGTTTTCAGGACTGGGGGATGACGAAGAACAAGTCAGGAAGTTGTTCGAGGAGCGCGGGGTAACGTTCCTCGTTTCGAAGGCCTCAGATCACGTCTGACGCCTTACAACTTGGGCATGAATCAATTGATATAATGTAAGTAGCTAATGAAAGACGGTTCTAACGAAAGAACAATACGCCTATGGATAGATGAAGCTCAACATTTCCCTCTATCAGGAACCTCACTCTCAAAATTCCTCCGTGGGAGCGTCACCTTTTGCCTTTCCAGTGCCGTACTTCTTGACCTTATTTTTGCTGGCATCTTTGTCTGCCTCAAAGACCTTGACATCCTCACTATCCATATACTTGGCGACGTTGTCGGCTTGCCACTTCTTGAAAGAAAACCCAAGGCCCCTAATCGAAGCGCATCGGTAAGTAAAGATTGTCACTAGCACAGCTTCAATCTTAAAAGAAACTCACTCGTGGCTGTAGTCCTTGTCATTTGCCTGGTCCTTGTGGTACTTGACTTGAATGAACTCGCTGTCGACAGTCCCAGGGTCCAAGCTGAGGCTGACGAGAGCGTTGATCGTCGCAGTCTTCGGGATAAGCTTGAACGTCCAGCTCTGCTCATTCTTGAACTGGATTAGGTCACGATCATTCCGGATGATCTCATAGCCTTCGTTTTTGCTGGCGTTGAAGAGCTTGGGCAGCGCGAACCATTGCCCGGCCATCTTGTACCGGTCGTTGGCGTAGACGAACTGGTCATCGTAAACGCAGTCGGCGCTGTACCGCTTCACCCGCTCCACGGTGGGCTTTATCGAATACAGGGCGATGATGTCGTCGATCAGGGCTTGTCTGGCCGGGGACAGGGGCAGCGACTTAGATGGGTGAGGGTGGTAGTCCTCCGACGTTGAGGTTTGGCGAACTTCGAATTCCTCGCCTGGTGTCGCCGACGTCAATCCAGGGAAGTTGGAGTGGGATGCCTGAGATGCCATCTTGGTACTTGTGTGGAATGTTGAATGTGGCTTTTTCGAGTGCGGATGAATAAGAGAGACAGTGAATAGTCAAGGAAACAATCGAGACATTGCTGTTGGGAAGATTTCAGAAATTTCAGAAGACTTTGACAGTCGGCGACTTGTTAAATACATGCATGGCGATGCTAAACTAATGACTTGAAATATCTACCTGATCCCCGAAGCAGCCGCATAATCTAGTGATGACGCCGTAGACTTTTTTGTGTCTATTTTGCGCATTGTCCTGGACTCAGTCGGGTGCAGCCACGTGAGGGATGACCTCAACTGTTGTGTTAGCTCCGATTATGTCGCTCTGACGTCAGCCACTGCCACATGAAGAGCAACAAAATTCAACCATACTGAAGTTACATACAGCGAGAGCCTCTCAGTAGTAATGTCTATTGTAGTAGCGAGCGCAAGGTTGCATAGAGCCAGTGTTCTTTCCGTCGGCATTTACGCTGGTCTTGTCGCCATGGAGATAGAGTTGTTGTTCTGAACTTCAGAGCACCGGGAGTATCAAATGATTGGGGACCTTGAGGAGAATGAAAGTCATGAATGAAGAATATGATGTTCTCCAAAGCCGTCAAACAATCAACTCGCAACTTGTTGATTCCTGAAGCTTCCACTTGAGTGTGTTTGACTCAACGCCCCCTCCGGAATTCTTTTTTGATTCAGAGTCAGTAGGAGCTTTGCATCGACCAGCCTCATCAAATAAGCCGGGCACCCGGGCCGCGAGTTCTCCATCACCCCATCAAGACAACCAGAGTACCAAACCAAGAAACATAAACACGCCTTGCGTGGGGGAGAGCGCAAGAGTCATGCCACAGCCGGAACTCGGAATAGCGACTGATTCCCCACCGCTTCGGCGCTATTCATTGCCGGCGAGGGTACGCCAATGCGTCAAAGATTCACCAAATGGCCATCAGAGGCGGGGCCCGCCCCTCAAAGAGTCCCCAGGATGCTACCCTGATGGACGACGATCTCAATTGACAGCCGGGTCGGGCTTGTTTACCCCGCAAACACGCGGAGAGACGCACCGCGCGCGGCAAGTTTACCGGTAACACCTGGTAACTACGGCCCGAACATGGAGTGGGCATAAAAGGGCGGCTGGGGACGCTCGACGTCGCGCGCAGCGAGCGTCTCTGGTCGATCTGTCCAGCCGGTATCTCGTCGCGCGACAAAGACAACAACCATGCAGCTCAAGGCCACCCGGGCTATCGCCGCCGTCTCGGCGCTCGGAAGCTTCGCGCAGGAGTGCTACGCCCTGCCCAGCACGAGTATTGAGACCGCGAACGGCATTGTGAACGGCTTCACCGACGCATCGGTACCCTCCGTCGCCCAGTTCCTCGGCATTCCGTACGCTGAAGCACCAGTCGGCGATCGTAGGTGGCTTCCAGCCCTTCCGAAGGAGTCGTTCGGCACCTTCAACGCGACGACGCAAGGGTCGACGTGCCCGCAGACCGACCCGCCCGGTGGTGGAGGAGCATGGGCTGCCGAGTTCTTGATCCGGCCGAACAGCACCGGCGAGGACTGCCTTAATCTCAACATCTGGACGCCCGCGAAATCCTTGGGGTCGGACGAGCTTCTACCAGTAGTCATCTGGATTCATGGCGGAGGATTTACTGAAGTTTGTGTTCCTGCTGCGCTTCTCCATGCAGTAGGCTAACCGAGAGTCAGGGCGGAGGCGACATTGCCTACCAAATTCCGACTCAATGGGTGGAAAGAAGTCAGAGGCACATCGTCGTTGGGATAAAGTACGTTCGTACCAGAAATCCCACACCTCCGGAATGATTTGTTCCCAAAGCTAACTGTCATTTAAAATCTAGCTACCGACTGGGACTCTTCGGATTCCCGAACGCCGCCGGTCTCGACCCCAAGGAGCAGAACCTCGGGCTCTTGGACCAGCGCCTGGCGGTTGAATGGGTCCGAGACAACATCGCCCACTTCGGCGGCGACCCAACACGGATCTCTCTCTGGGGCCAGAGCGCGGGCGCAGCGTCGGTGTCGTACTATCAATATGCGTACGCCGAGGACCCGATTGCGGCCGCGTTCATCAAGAACTCGGGGTCGCCCTTCATCCCCATCGGGAGCGCCGACCCGACGCACTCGAGCTTCTCCTCGGTGGCTGCCGCTTTCGACTGTCAGGGCGCCGACGAACTGGATTGCCTGCGCAAGGTACCCTTCCGGGAAATCCAGAAATTCGTCAGCCAGGCTGGCAACCTTTCGTTCAACGTTGTTGTGGATGAGAGAACCAAGTTTTCCGATTACACGGAGAGGACCCTGAGCGGGAACCTCGCCAAGGGAGTACGTATCCTGATACACAAGTTCTACGAGGGTGAGACAAGAGGAAGTCCATGCTGACGAGCACGATAGCCTGCGATCATTGGATCAACACGCGACGAATGGAACTTCAACTCTGCGCCCATCGAGTCCCCGACGAATGGTACCAGCGACGTCCCGGTAGACAATCTCTTCGGATGCCCGGCCCACTACGAGACGGGCCTCCGCAGCATCATCGGCCTGCGAAGCTTCCGCTACATGTACTCCAGCAACTTCACCAACATCATGCCCGGGGGTCAAGGGGCGTTCCACTCGGCGGAGCTGCCCCTCATCATGGGAACGCACGACATCGCCCGGGAGAACTCGACGTCCTTCGAGTACGAAGTGAGCGACGCGATGCAAGACCTGTGGCTTGCTTTCATCGAGGACCCCGAGAATGGGTTGACGAAGGCCGGGTGGGAGCCGACGGCCTCGGGCGGGCTGGACACGACCCAGACCGGCGTCGACATTGGTTTCCGTAACACTCTTGTGCAGCCGTTCTCTTGGGCATCGTGGCAGACAGCGTGCAAGAACGCAACTGTGGCGTGACTTGACGAATGGGACTACGTCAATCCCACAGAGATCGTCATGAAGATTTTGGAACAGAGGAAGGGACTTGGGTCGACTGGGAAACATCCATTAAATGTACATCAGCCCCATGCCATGTAGCCGACTCAACCATGTCGTCGTCACTCATGATCCTTGTCGTCTGACCAAAGTTTACGCCCCCTCAGCCTCGTTGGACCAACAGAAAGAAGTGAGCTAAACGTCAAGTAGGTAAGTGCGGAAGATCATTCCTGAATCTTTCCAACATTGTATCTTGAGTTCTCTTCAAAAACGGCCAAGGACAGGTAAACTTGAAATCTATTTAGACCACAGTCTGCAAAACTCGGACATCCATCGCGATGCTCCCGAGGTATCAAGTAAGAAGAGTAAAGTAAGAAGAGTAAAAACAAACCCTGCGACAAAAAAGCCCGGTCCGCCTCAAAAGAAAAGCGCCATTTCGACCCATTCTAGGTCCGTTCCAGGTCATGATCCTTCAAAAACACCGTCTAAAATTCCAGCTGCCCAGCACACAGCCCCCAAAAAGTTCCGCAACTGAGCCACGACCGTAGTTCCTCAGTGCCAACCATACCCCTCCCACCCCAGCAATGGGCAACCCGCCCCCTCAAGCAGCCGGCCTGTGATCCCTGACCTTCGGCTTCCGGTACTGCCGCGGCTGCGACCTGCCCGACCTCTGCTGGGACATCTGCTCGCGCTGCTCGTGGTACCACTTGGCCATCTCCTGGGCCTCGGCCGCCGAGTACCCGCCGGCGTTCGGGTCGGGCTCGAGCGCGGTCGGGGGGCAGTTGCAGCCGACGCCCTGGTGCGAGGGCTCGCTGCAGGACATGTTGATATAGGTGATGTCGTTGCTTTTGCTTTTGCTGTCCTTGTTGGACATAGCGAGGCCCCGGTCTCGGTTGAGGTAGACCAAGCTGATGCGGATGCTTGCCGGATCTTAAGCTATCGAGCGATGATAGTTGTGGGAACGTACGAGGTCTTGTGAGACTAGGAGTTTGCGTAGATTGGGAATGATGGGTCTTTGTTGTAGAGTCTTGGTATACAAAGTTAAGAAGTAACTCAAGTGAGAGAAACTTCCAAGTATGTGCGGTGGGTTTGAAGTCTGGTTGGTAGTACAGCCAAGGATGGTGATAGAATCTCCAGTATTCGCAACTTACACGGCCCGGGTTTCACAGTGAATATATATCAAGCCGAGAGAGACCGAATGAGACCTTGAAACACTGGTTCCGAGGCTGGAAGAGCCATTTCGAGCGATGAAATCATCGCACCAGAGGCCGTGGGGGACTTTGGCCCAGAGATCACGAGACAAGGGCGGAGAGGGGGCGTTTGTTCGCCAACGAGGCATTTTGACAGAACCGGTTGGCACGATCCGGGCCCAGCCGCGCCCGCGGCTGTACCAACGGGGTTCCAATTCATCTCGCGGCAGACCACCCGGAACCCAACAAACGAAACGACCTACCTAGGTACCATGAGAACAAGGCCGACTTGCGAGCCAAAGTCCTCCCCCCACCTTCCCTTCACTAACAAACTTTTCATCTCTCGGAAACGCAGCCGCACCAACGGCAAGGCTTACCGGCAAACAATTCTCTCTGTTGGTGGCGCAGACCTCGAGATCTTGGCAGTAAAGTACTTGCATTGCCAAAAGGCAAGGGCGGGGGGATTGAGTTGGGTTTCCCGATAGGCTGGACCTTGTTCTAAGCAGGTCTCGTCTCCAACGGCGGCAGCACCACACCCCCCATGCGCGTCGAGGTTCTGATTCGGTGCGTGTACGACAGCAGATCCGCATACTAGTTCGATCCATGCTGTCGGTAACTGTTGGACGCTCTGTGTGTACGTCGTTGACTTCATTGCAGGGGGGGCAACCTTGTTGTGTTGGAAGAGCCCCAGCTATAAACCTTACTCCTTGGGGCTAAAGTAGGCGAATTGATGCTCAAAATAAATCTTCGAAATATTGACGAAACGGCCGCAAAGGGGAAAAAAAGTACCATGCATGTCCAATCGAGATTTGAAAATCTCATAGCCCCCAAAGTTGGTATATTGGCACCGGGCAAAGTTGACCAAAGTTCACGGAGAGGGGTGGTGGGCTTCCATGCGGCTTGGAATAAAAGTTCGAGGCCGAGAGGATACGACAGCTTCGCCTCTTCAGCTACATAGCAGTATGAGTAAACGCACGCCGCAGTCTCAAATGAACCAAGGTTGCAAGTTTGCTACGAACCCCTGGGGGGCGATGGCCGGGTTCGCCTCGGTTGGTCGCTTCTGTTGGTTCCAAGTTACCAACACACAAGTTCACCACCAACACTAACAGCACCAACGGCAGCACCAACAGAAGGTCCCCAATCCCCGCTGGGCCCCATGATGCATGGCCCCCCTTCCACCCTCCAAACCCCGGGAAACTTCGAAGGATTCGCAAACCAACAGTGACAGGAAGGCGCATGCGACCCATGTCCATGTCTTTCTGGCCCGCTCCATCTGCGGGCCTGAACCTCGTTGGAAATCAATAAGCAGCCCTCCGAGTCCAAGCCCCCTCCCGTCAGGCTGACTTACCCTTGCCTCACCTGCAGCAGTCAGCCGGCGCCGCCAATCATACCACGTCACAATAGCCAACAAACAAAAAGGAATAGGGTGCGGTTGGACGAAATGGGACATGGAACATGGGACGAGATGGCGCACCCTGTCCCGTGGAATCAGTTCTCTGTGTGCACCTTCCAGAAAACGCATCCGTCATCCCAGGCGATGGGCAGAGCAACAATGCAGGGCCGACGTAGGCCGGATAATGCCGCCCACTCGTCACTCGCAGACCGGCCGAATTGACGTGATGGTCCTTTCCCTGGTCCTGTTTCTTCCGCAGCGTTCGCCCAATCCGGAGAGGTGCTTAGCCGTACCACAGCCTGGCAGCTTTCCACCAATTACTGCGACTCCCCCCTGCGCTTCTGGGACCGAGGGGCCAAATACGAGCGCAAAGATAGCCGCTCACCCGCCCCCAAGTGTGATGGTGAGAAGATGTCTCGCAGGCGCGTCGGCGGGGTAGTGACAGCTTCTTTCTGGTTCCGAGGTTGTCGGAATTGGACGAGACTGGAAGTTCACTGAGGGGGCGTAGGGACGCGTGAGTCGACCGACCAAATGTCGCTGAAATTATTATCACCATGACTACTATCGTCACTGATTATTATTGGATTTTCCATCTACAAGAGGCACCATTTCGCGGTCCGGTCTGGCCGGACGTGCGCCAAGCGCGGAGGATGGCAATGTACACCTGTCATCAGCTTAATGGCCTCCGTCTCTCCAATGGCAGCTTCATTGGAGTTGGTCAGCCAGGTTTTCGAAGGACGGTGCCACACAGCCAGCTCTATCCCGAGAAGGGGGTGCTCCAGGTTGGCCGACGGGCATCCTGGACGTCCCGTTCAAATCTCATAGTCGACATCCGTCCAGCATTGGCTGGGATTTGGCAGAAGGGTTTAGACGCCCTCGTAACTTGTTGTTCACAGCCGCGTTTGGCTGCTGCAAGATAAAACGGTAAAATGGCATAATATCGTTGATGTATAACCCGACGGATGGGTTCCAAATAAGATAAGGAAGGAGTATGAGGGAGCGGCTGGGTGCTCAAACATGACGGTGTCGGAATAGAAGCGGTGCCGCGATCGATGGTTCCTGGACAGGTAGGCGGGAGAAAGACGTTAGGCGAGTAGGTTGGGCTTTGCAGCAGTCGCCGGCGTCAATCCCACCACGCACAATCGCGTGATCTGAGTCGTCGGAAACCAGCCAAAGAAAGCCCCCGCGAAGATGGATCAGCGTGTGTCGGGTTGCGTTGCTGAAATGAGCATCTCGTCCGTATCTGGGGTCCCAGCCAAAGGTGGGCACAGTCTTTGACCAACGCCCAAGGCCGCCACGCGTTGCCGACTTGGACAAAGACCCTTCCCTGTAGAGGGACACTCGCCAGGTGTGACTTTGACTGGTGAGGGAAGGCCGCAATCGTCACCCCGCGCTCGGTTCGGCTCGAGATTCCTGCGCGTTCATTGCCATAGTTGAGGGGTTGAATTTTGGGCGGCGGCCTCGCTTCGCTTTAGGACGTTGCGTTGCGCTCGGGGGGTCGTTTGGGGAAGGTTCTCTTGTCCTGCACGTGAAGTTGGTTAGTTTGGGGTTGAGCCGCGATTCATCTCCCCACGGCAGGGTGGCCACTCACTCTCTGTCCTTGAAGCGCCTCCGCTTGATCATCTGGAGTGCTTCCTTGCGCATCTTGCACGAGAAATGCTCGTTGAAGTCGAGAGTGATGAGGTCCCACATGCAGTGGCGCTTCGTGTGGCGGTAGTGGTCGAGAAGAAAGTATAGATACTCTTCCTGTTCCTGACGGCTGGCGGCGGCATTGACGCCGTTGGGGGTGCCGTTGGTGCCAGCGACGGACGAAGCCGGGACGGACCGGTCCGTGGACTGCATCGCTTGGGCCTGCGCATGACTCGGGGCGTTGAAGTAGCCCAAGCAATGGATGCCCATGCGAGAGCAGTTCTGGCCTGTCCGAGCGCGTTAGTCTAATCCTCCACAACCAAAGCAGGGCGCACAAGGCAAAGCTTACAAGTTGGACGGCCCTCGTCGCACGGCATCTTGCGGACCTGGCAGGTCTTGCAGCCGGGATCCGACTGCTGAACGCGAGAGGGATGAAGCTGGGGGCGGGTGGTCATGACGACATGCGATGGGTTCGGGCGCGTCACGAGCATGGCTTCGGAGGGGTCCGGTAGGGACATGATGGGATTCAGTATCAGCGACGAGGATGGCACCGGGGGCGGTGCCGGGAGCACGGGGATACTGGCGGATGCCTCATGCATCATGGGCGGCGTAGGGGGTTGGCTGGGACGCGGAGCGCTCCGGCGCGGCGCTTCGGCATCTGCATCTGGATCACACAGTACGTTCTGTAGTGCCATGACGGGACACTGGCCGGGCTTGGACTGTGAAGTGGCGGCGGAGGAGGAGGATGATGTGGCGGTGATGGTGGCGGCAGCGGGTGGACGACATGTTTGGCGATCGGCGGTAAGGGGAAGGTTGTGTAAACTCGTACTCGGCGTGGGCGTATTGCTGCCGACCACGGCGGGGGCGATGGTGACGTTGGGATGCGACGGCGTTGGCGACGGCGACGGCGGGAATCTGAGCGCGTCTCCGTGGCGGCTGTTGGTTGATGGCGCAGCGGCTGGCGCCGGCGGCGGGGCTGGAGCTAGACGGCGGTGAGTGGTATGGCGCGGCTCAAGGCCTGCAGCGTTCGCGTTGGTGCCGGTGAGTGTATCGGAGTGCGGCCGCTTGAGCGAAGTCGAAGACGTGGAGTGAGATGATGAGTGAGAATGAGAGTGAGAATGTGAATGAGAATGTGATGAGTAAGCCGAATAAGGTTCGGAGCCGTCGGGGGCGGCGCCTGGAGCGGTGGCAGCTGTTGCAGCTGTGGCAGGAGCAACAACGCTCGTGGTCGCAGCAGTCGCAGTCGTAGTCGCAGTCGCAGTTGGAGTCGGCCGGCAGTCCGCTGCGACGGAGGCTGCGACGGCGTTGTTGGCGGCGGCGGGAGCGGCGGCCATCCGCATCATTGTCTCACAACGATGGACGCGGGCGGTTGAGCGCCGGCCGCAGAGAAGAGAGAGTCGAGTTCGCTGCCGTTGCCGGTGGTGGTGCTGATTTTGGGTTTTCGCCAGACTCAAAAATCCGACTCGACTCGACTTCCACACAAACGCGCGCGCGCGCAACGCGGACGTTCGGTACGAACGATGTGTGTAGCGCAGAGTGTCCGTGTACCTTGCGATGAGTACCTGAGGCAAGTCAAGGTACCTTCGAGACAAGACACGACAAGGCAGGCCGGCCGATAGCTACCGTACCGTGCCGTACCGTACTGCAGTGCAGCGCTGCGCAGCGTCGCGCGAGTAAGGTGAGGGGGGGGCGCAAATCAACGACAAAACAAAACAAAATAATAAAGGTCGGAGCGGAGAAAGGGGGGAAGCAAAATGGAAGGGATGGAAGGGGAAGGGATGGGATGGAATGGATGGGATGGGATCCGATGGGATGACACGTGGAGAGAGTTTCCCTTCCCGTTTCTGTGCGAGTAGTAGCGAGGAGTAGGTTAGGTACGGAGTAGTAGGTACGGATAGACGTATGAGTACGGAGTAGGTATGTGCGGGTAAGGTACAGATACGGTTTGGACGCTTGACCCGGTTGAACGGCGCGCGTTGGCGGCGGATCTGAACAAGGGAATTTAGAAAGAGAAAAAAAGAAGGAATCAACAGCAAACGCAGAACCAACAGCAGAAACAGGGATGGGAGGAGAAGCGACGCGAGGCAGGTGGCAGCAAGGCAGGAAAGAAAAAAAAAGGGGGGACGGGCATCAAAAAGGGAGACAGGACAGGACAGGAGGGAACTGTGGACACTGGCACTGGGACGTGGAGAGCGTTGTGTGTTGTGTGACCTGAGGCCATGACATGACACCTCCTCTACCGCCCAACCAACTGCAGTGACCGGGGTCATCAGGCGGAGCATGGTACGTATTTCCCTCTTTTTCCGTGGTGTTTAATTTGTCAGACAGGAAGGTGCGAGGATGCACGCGGCAGCAGCCGATCTGATGCTTTTTCGAACTGGGAACCTCCGACCCAGCCGCCGCATCTCATTGGCCTTACTCTCCTCGGATCCACCGGTCAAAAGCGCCCGCCTTTAATTGGATGTACAAAATCGCGCCACCGTTCTGCACGTGGACGCGTTGGTTCGAGTTGGTTTGCGCCCCACCCCTCAACCAATCACGTTTTGCACCACCGTTTCCCTACCACCACCTTGGAACCACCAGTGTTGATGTCGCGTCAGGTACCTGGTTTATTGTCCATCAAGGTGGAGTATCCACCCCCTCATCGCCTCCTGCTCGTCTTGACGAGGCTCACTACCCAGAAACCATCTCCCAATATGAGGTCCTAGAAGCAAACAAACATAAGGGTTGAGTTGTGCGTGTTACGGTATAATGCAACATGGGCAGTGAGCAGACGGGTCCGTCTCTGTCGACACTGGTGCGGAGTTGACAACGGGCCGACTCGAGGAGAGAGAACATTCAAGGCTCCAGGTGCCTAAGAGTATTTCAAGAAGGATGGACCAAAAGTTCGATCAATCCGAAGTAGTCAGTTGCGAACAGCTGAGAGCTAGCTGTAAAAGTTTCCAGACAGTTTGAGTTCATATGTATAAATGTCTTGCAACGTGTTCTTGATGTTTATTCTTTGAGCCTGGTATTATATCGACTAACTTTAATACAACCCGTGAGACTCTTGGGCATTGGTATACCCGAACCCAGCCGGCGGGGTGCTCTTGAGCGATGTCGTTTCGTCTTAGGAGGCAGTAAATAGTGAAAAGTAACACTGTAATCTCCGCAAGTTTCAACTCGGGGTTTATCTAGGCATGTTCGTTCTCGAACTTATCCGACTTTGGGTGCGGATTGAATGAGAGACTGACTGAGGATTAGACATCACAAAAGGTAGGAAAGCTCAAATGAACGACCAATTACTTAGATCTATGGGCGTCAGGAGAGCTCAACGTCTTACTGGGAAAGTCTCACCTCCCCCAAGTGTAACAAAGATAAATGACAGTAGTAACAACAGAAAACAGTAATAAAAACAGATAATGCTAATGATAGCGGACAACAACGACAATGGCAGACAACATCAATCATGACAGAAAACATTAGAAATGACGAATACCATCAATAGTCCTAGAAAACAGCAACCTTACTTGGCAGCAGTGATAGTATTGGGCTGGAATGGACAGAGCGGATGTGAACCTAGGGGTGTGGAATAAAGGCCTCTGAGTTTAAACGGCACTAGATATAGATTGGATGAACTACCGAATAGGGCATGTTGCTGAGAACGCAGCTCCGGCATCTCCTTGGCTTGGCTGACGTATTTCGGGGACTACTCCGGGTGGATGCGGAGATCTCCCGTCCTCGCCGACTCCGGCGGGGCTTCTCCGGGCGAGGGCTTGCCAACCCCCGCCGGTCTCGACAGTGCGCCGGCGCGTGGTAAAAGAACTGTTTTTTTCCACGAGGATTAGAAAGATGAAAGTGTTGTTGAAATAAGCAATTTGATTCAATTCTCAGCAACCCCTGAGTAGGCTTGACTTGCTGCTGGTCGCACGCAGTTGGAAGAGCACAGCCGTCACTCCGAGAAAGAAACGTCCCACGACACATTCAGCAGCAGATCCCTTGAAGTAACAATCCGCAAGGATTACCGCTGGCTTGCATGGGCGAAGGTCGCAGTATCCCACCACCCCCTTAACGGCGTAGTCCCAGAAAGGCCTCTACGTCCGGCTTGGAAGAGAGGGTTTTTGTTTGAATCAAGCCTGCATTGCACGTCTGGTCATACCCCACCTTCTGATATTGGACAAGCCACCGAGATATAGTGTATCAGCAGTCGAGAGGGGATTGTTATAGGGTTGACTCGCACCGTTTCTGGCAGCTCGGTGTTCCGTCCTCGAAATTATTTGAACCCAACGTCTTCCCCCCTTCAACCTTGAGCCAACTCAACCTATTCTTTACAGTTAATTTTACGCCGGAAATTCACGCCAACATGAAGTTCTCCGTTGCTGTCATCCTCGGCGCCATCGCCACCTTCGCCGCTGCCCAGAACTGCTGGGAGCCCGGCTTCGGCTGGAACGCCAACTGCGGCCGCGGCCACTGCGCCATCGAATCGACCGGCTGCGTCTGCGAGGGCTGCAACTTCGAGCGCTTCACCAGCAGCCAGCTTTCCTGCTGCGCCTAAGGGATGAGCGGAATCCAAGATTATTCTCGGTCACATACGACCCGAGCGACGGGTACGACACTTCCCTACTGCTCCATGGACAACGGCGAATGGAAGGACGTTGCTGATTAGCATAACAGCTCCAACTCTCAGTGTCTCACGAGGATCATGGAAGACGGCCTCAACATGTCGAACAAGTAGCGAATTTCAATTCCAACTTCTTCTCCTTTTGCCCCGGCTTCGGCCGCAAGCAGAGCCGCCCACGAAGGGGATATTACATGAACACCAAAATAGCAATTCGAAATCCTTTTCATGCCTGCCTGACCATTTGCTCGTACCATCGCGCCCACGACTTGACAAAAGTGCTGCACAAGAGAGCGTGAGGCGCGCCCGTGCAGTAGTCGGCAAAGTAGTTGGCCCCGTTCCACCTCGTAATCTCGTTCACGAAGAGCGGCCCCCCAAGCTCCTTGACCGAGACGTCGAGCCGGCACCCGACCTCGAGGGTCTCGAACCGCCGCGCCCATCCGTAAGCAGGGTCCCTCAGTGTCTCGAAGACGCCGAGCGAAAACTCGTGGACGGCCTCCTTCGAGGTCCCCAGGCCCTCGTACGTGTTGTCCGCGGCCTCGGTGGCGATGATCTCGTTGCCCGTGCGCTGGGTGCAGCACACCCGGATCACCTCGCCGCTGAGGCCGCGGAATCCGTTCGGATCGGGGCGGGTCGCGATGAACACTCGGAGCTCCACCTCGGACAGCAATTTGACGTACTCCTGATGGAACCAGTGGCTCTCGTCGTCTCCGGCCGCGACTTCTTCGGTTCTGTTCTTCTTGAGGCGCCGGCTCCGCAGCTGTACTTGGTCGCATGTCAACTTGGCCTGGCTGTCGCGCTTCGTCACGTGGCATGAAGCACAGCTCCACGTCCTCTTCAGGATGTCTTGCTTTGACTTTAAAGCACAGGGTCCGTAGCCGAAGCAGGTTGTCGGTCTCCAGGTGCCCTGAACCTCTGCGATGTCATCCAAGGCTCGGATGTCGGGCAACTTGTGTTCGGAGGCGGTGCGCTCTTCTCTGTTGGGGTAGACGACTGTCTTTCCGTTGTATGCAGCGCCAACCACTTGAAGATAGTCCTCGATGTCGTCGTACTGCTTCTGGATTCTGAACCTCGACGGAAACGATGTGTCCATGAGTACCAGAACAAGGTGGTCGCTGCTTGGGTCGAGCCGGAACTGGGTGTGTAGAGTTCTATCGCTTAGACTCCTGGATACTTGCTCCCAAGTTCTAATGGCAGAATGCGACTCGTCCTTGTCGTTTGAGGCTGCGATCAAGCTGGTCAAGAGAGATTGGTGGATATTTTGGTACTGGTCGTTCTCGTTATTCCTGTCCATGAACTGTTGAAACCTTCCCCGGAGCTTATTCCACTGGCTTCGCGTCGATGGCCAAGGGTTTCTTTCCACCGAAGCAAGCTCTATCGGAAGGTTGATGTTGCAGAATGGTGTCTCTTCTTCATTATACGAGTCCAGCGGTTCGCCTGAATCGTCCGTATCGCGTACCAAACACCAGATGGTAAAGCTTCGGACTCCGGCTGGTTGGTTTTGATCTTCTGCCTCGTTGTCATCGTTGTCCCCTTCTCCATGGACGTTCTGAGCCGCATCCGCGATGACAGCCAAGCGGGAGGATGCGTTTCGGCCTCTTTTGATATCATCAGGGTGAGGAATTGTGTTGTTTGGAGAAGGAAATTGGGAAAAGGTTCCGATGCGGTGCGTTGGCTTGGTCTTCTGGTGTAGATGCCTCGTAAATACCGCCTTGCAGTCGAAGCAGTAGCAGTGCGTCACGTTCATGTGTCTGCGTAATTTTGACGGCGCTACCGTAGTCGAATAACCGCAGAGACACCTGTCCGCGGGTGGCGTAGGAAGCACCGATTTGCGTCTCGGGGGCATAGCTTCACTGAAGGCTGAGTTTGAGAGTAAGATTGTGCTGGTTGACAGGAAGTCTGTTTGCTAGTTTGAATGTTGTTGAAACGTGCGATTTCTCGCCTTAAGCTGATGGCATCTTCGCCATGATGAGAGATTCCCGTCCTTATCATGTTGAATTGAAACAAGGCAGTGCTTCTCGTTGGAGTGGCATGCTGTTCTCGCATTCTTTCGTTGGCCAGTATCTGTGTCAATGAGCAGAACAAAGGACAATTCAACTCGTCCAACTGTGATCTTTGTCGCCCAAGGCACGAGAGACAATGCCGCCTACGGGAGACTCAATGGCTGCGTACTGTCAGACTAAGACAGCAGAAGCCGATCCGAGCTTCCAAGTCATTCTAGAAATCCGGCATGAGGGGATGGAAGCTTCGAAACCTGGAAATGTTGGCATCTACTACTAAGTAGGTATGAGTTCGTTCCCCGATATGTTGGACGTCCTGCTCTGGAAGAGCTCGTCAAGCGAGGGGACAGGACGTAGCTGATCTATGCTGCTATGCTGTACGGCACATGCTTACTCCACCGGTATTTTTAGCCTCAAGTAACTCTGCAGAAGAGAAAGATTGACATACAGGAATACTCGAAAGATTCTCTTGAGCGACATCTTCCCGGTTTCCTTTGATCTGCAGATAATCACATTGCCGAACAACAGCATTGTTTCGAAAAAACAATAGATTTGCTGTTTGACTTTCGGAAAATAAAGGATGGAAAAAAAGAAGAAAGAACAAGGCTGGAGGAGCTCCAAGACAGGAAGAGCGGCATAACAGGGACTAGGAGCAATGAGTATCCAATCTCACTGCACTGTCAGCAACAGGACGTGGAAATGCGACCATCTTGGGCTTGTTGTCCAATGAGGGTTGTTCGTTTTAACCTGCGCCGAGCCAACTTGATGCGAAGCGAGGTGACTGATGGACGTAATGCGCAGTAGATAAACAGCAAAGTCCATCCATTGTTGCCTGCTCAGAGGTTCAAAGTCCTTCCTTCCAGTGCGGGCGGATTGTGATCCCTGACGTGCTGAGGACGGCCGATAGTGGAGCCTTTAGCGGTTTCTCGGCAGCAACCTCCCCCCTTGGCTCAGGCGGCCTCTATACCTCCGCTGGAGTCGGAATGCAAACTATCCGAATGATCCGCGTCTACAGAGGCCAAGTTAGGTGTATAGATAGGTGATATAACTTAGGTTCCGCTACCTGGATCGTCTACGTTACTTGACTCACCAACCTCACCAACCTCACCAACCTACCTCCTTAGCATCAAGAGCACACGATCCCAGCGGGAACAACAAGAACGACCATTTGCCTCTACCGACAGACCGCCACGATGAAGGTCCAAAGAGAATTCCTGAGGTTCGCCAGTAAGTTTGCTTTGGAATGGGCTCATCACACTGTTCAACGGGCGCATTGGCTCACTTCAGCTTACCACGGAACAGGCCCCAACGAGCAACGCACAATCAGCAGAGAGGACCTGGGTTTCTATCACGCCGTGATCGTGGGCGCTGTATACGAGTTTGGCGATGGGTTTTCTATCGACTCACCGTCCTCCCTGTTCGGCCCATTGACGCGATGCATCGAGCAGCATCCCTTCCTCGGTGTCGTCGTAGGGGATCGCCACGCCAACAAGTCCTACTACGAGCGGCCAGCCCAGATCAACCTCGAGGACCACGTCGAGGTTCTCGACCCCGTGCTCGGAGAAGGCACCAAGCGTCTGGACGCCATTGAGCAGGTTCAGAGATCCGACCTCGACCGTCCCTTCTCCAATGAAGTACCGCCTTGGAGGATCATCGTCCTGCCGCTCGCCAACTCGGAGTACTTCATTGCCTTTTCATTCTCCCACATGCTCGGCGATGGGCTTACGGGTCCTTCGATGCATCGATCGCTCCTCAACGCTTTCCGGTCCGCTTCTGCGAACAGCCCGCCCGCTCCGTCCGTCATCACGACTCCGCGACAGCCTCTCGGGGTTCCGTTCGACACCCCGCAGCGGCTGCCAATCTCCTGGACGTTTCTCCTCGGCCCTTTGATAGCGTACTTTTTCCCTCAGTTCCTCGCAAACTTGCTCGGACTCAAGCCGCAGGTTGCTACCCTCGACGACGGCACCTGGACGGGCCCCCCGGCGTTCTTCGACCCTGAGAAGTGTCACACCAGGATCATGCTGCGTTTAGTCGACGCGTCCGCGGTTCAGAAGGCGCTTCGCGAGGCGAGACTACATGACGCAAAGCTGACCGGCTTCCTCCACCAGGCATTCGTTCGAGGGATGAGCAAAGCCCTCGGCGGGCCGGACACCACCAATTTCGTCTCCCAGACCTCTGTCAACATGCGCAATGCCGTCGGGATTCCGCGGGATGAAATGGGCGAGTTTGTGTCCGGAAAATACATCTCCCATCCCAAAAACCTCTCATCCGGCCCACTCTCGGAGGAGGAATGGGCAGCCGCACGGTTGAGCACCAGAGAGCTAGCCGAGGCCGCGTCCACCTTGCAGGACCAACCCATTGGACTCCTGAGATACGTCAGCAGCATCCGTAGCTGGCTCAATGGAAAGCTGGGCCAAAGAAGAGACTGCTCTCTCGAAGTGAGCAACATCGGCGCCTTTGAGGACGAGGATTCCGCCGGCGCAGGCAAAGCCAAGATCAACCTCGTCGTCTTCTCTCAACCAGGACATGTCTCAAGCGCCCCGATATGTTTCAACCTTGCCAGCGTCAAGAGCGGGTCGCTTGCCTATACGGTGACCTGGCCTACGGGGGCGCTGGGGATCAACGAATCCGAAGAAGAGATCGCGGTCAGATCGATTTGCGAATCCATCGACGACGCCTTCGCCACCCTCCCGTAGATTTGGGCAGGACGGTGTGTGTGCAATGAAGCACCTGGAAACAACACCAAATAGGAGCTAGCTTACTACAGGTTTGCTGCTGCAAATTTTCAGAGGCCCCCCATTCTATCACAGAGAGCGGATTCTCATCTCAAAATGCAGCTTTGCCTGCATCTCGACTTTTGTTTCTTCGTCCCATGTACGGCCCGAAGGCTGCTCGGTGGAAATCTTCCTATTATGAATTTTATAATACCACTGCCACTTTTGCATTCATTGTTTCCCCAGTAAAATTGTGTTCCGTGATCCCTAAGCTGGCTCGTTGTGGGAAAGATTCTGTACCGAACTTGAGGTGGTGAAGTCTTTTCCCAGGCGCACAGGGAAGCCTCTTGGGCAGATACGTTTTCTCTTTTCCATTCTCAATGATATTCCTGAAACACAGGCTAGGCGTCAATAAATCGGCGATGTACAACCCCTTAAGAATCCTTTCTGACGTCACTGGCTAAGCCCTCGGCCCGCTGCTCTGCCCCTAATCCTCACGTAGCCTGATTGGATGACTTTTGGGGTATAAAGATGCGCCTCGGACGGATGATTTTCGAGGCCGCACAGTCAATGCCGAAACTTTTTCAACACCACAGATTCGACGTACAGATATCATCATGGTCTTCATTCCGCCATCGAACCCCGATCGAATAACTGCCTACATGGCTCTCGACGTCTCTCCGGAGGACCTGGAAGGCATCAAGCAAGCATTCGAGCTCGGCGCTTGCTCCAGATTTAGTCCGATACTCGAAATGGTCATCAAGGACGAGCCGTCGTATCACAAAATGTCGCACCCGGACATTCGACGCGCGGAAGATGAAGCCGGGCGGGCGGAGCCCTTTGTTGTCATCGACCAGAGAGCGATCTCCGACGGCGCCGTCTGGTACGTCGACGCCTTCGCGACAGACGACCAAGTCGAGGATGGCGCCGTAGAGAGCACCAAGGTCCTACTCGAGATCCTGGTCAAGACTGAGTGCCTCGCCCTCACCTATGTCAACTACGACATCGCCAACATGGATATCGTCGAGGACCTGGGCAACTGTGGGGCTGAGATCCCCCTCAGCGAGGGCTATGAGCAGGAGACGATCAGCGACTGCGGCGGCCTGGACATGAAGGATCAGGAACGACACCAGGCTGTTTGGGTCACCGCAGAGCCGGGGGAGTTTGAGGAGTCGACCGACCCTGACAAGTGTGGCAGGTTTATGCCGCGGCCGGAGAAGGTCGCGAGGCTGCTGAAGAAGGTCGCGGAGGAGAATGGTATCATTGCTGATTGGACAATTCCGTCACCTGTAAAAACGAGAAAACTACGCGATGGGACTGAGAAGACATTCCCAGATGGGAGTGTCGTTCTGCAGCACAAATGGGACCCAGACTTCCCCTGGCCCAAGTACAGATGGCCAGAGGATTCGCTGTAGACCAGATGAGCCTATGACCTGAATCTACAACTAGATTGTCTTAAAGATTGAATGGTCAGTGATACAGCTTTAGTAGTCCAAATTCTGTTGTGCACAAAGGAGATAAACCCCTTTTTGATCATAAGAACCATTTGCAATCTTCACTTTAATACTGTGAACTGTGAGAAAGTGCACCAAAGTCTCTTGATCTTGCACTACTGACCGTTCTTCTATGGTCTTGCTCTACAACTTGGCGACTCGGCAGCCCAAACAATCACTATGTAGTATGCCTGTACGTGTATGACGAGTGTCAGGGCCTCTACAAGATGACTTCCTCATACAATTGGTTTATTTTGTCTGCCCGTTAGGGCAAGCTATATCCTCACAGAGTAGGTAGGTACCTTAGATGGCCGGTTCATGGAGGCAGTCCCGATGCGCGGCTTCTGTTTACTTTTCCAAATACCTGCTCCCATAGGTGACTCTTGCCCGTTGGAAACCTCTCACGTCAGGTGACGGCAAACCTTGTGGCTACCTTCTTTCCACTTGCAACTGTTTCCTCAAACTTCCTTCCTCCTCCTCCATCACCATCATACTGACCTCTTCGGTTTCTCCTTCCTCAATCACCATCTCGCAACAGTTTTGGCACTCCTTTACTGCCCAAAATGAGCACCGAAATTGCCAACCAGCGTCTCCTGAACTCGTCTCGTCAGTATGACGGCAACGAGAATGGATACTCCTTGATCTATCCCCGCCCCGGACTCGGCATCTGCGTCCCGCCCGGCATGAGGTATTTCATCTCCAGGAGTTTCTTTCGGCGCAAGATTGCTGACGATCCATCTGTGTCTTAGCATCCGTTACATCCCTTCTTCCAGAGAGCAGGAGGTCTCGGGTCATTTCATTGCCAACGCCCACTCGGGTTACCTCGACAAGTCTGGCTGCGGTGCCACCGTCACCTCCGCCATGGCCCGAGTCACAGCCTGGGTCACCGCCCCGCTCGCCGTCGTCTAGAAGACGATTGCTTCGCTTGAATGGCCCTTGGCGAACAAGAACGAGAACGAGCAGGGAGACGAGGAGTCCTTGCGCGATCCCGATTATTTCGACAGAGCTTGGCGCTATGCGAACACGGACTTGCGAGGACGCCCCGCTTACGACGGTCCGGACGAGTCTGACGAGCACAGCCGTCTGCTGCTTCCCGCCTACAGCGAGCACGAGGAGGAGCCTGTGGGCTTCACCAAGCGCTTCGGCAAGATCTTTGGCTTTTGAGCCAAGAAGTTCCCCTTCGCTCCCTGCAGGCTTACCGAATGAGGTCTGCCGAAGATCCATGTCCGAGTGCCCCGGCTCTTAGTTAACGTATCCCGAGCAACAGCAAACGTTGATGACGAGCAACATCACCGGGAGCAACACTGAGGGGGAATAGGCCTCGTCGTCAGACTGCAATTGGAGATGGAGCTACGAGAGAGCATTGTGTCTAGGCCGATCTTTGGTGGAGAAGAATTGGCCCAATTTGTCACTGGGAGATCGACCCCAGGTCTTGGCTAATGAGTCAGTTCAGCTTTTTTTTCACAACCACGTGGTAGCATCGGCAGTCGGCGAAATACACTAGGAGTTGGCCAACCAGCAACCTCAGCCCGCCTAATTCTTCAACAGTGACGACGCTGTAACGACTTTGTAATACCATCGTAGTCACTCGTGGCAGGGGCCCTCTCACAACACCACAGGACACCGTGGGACACCACATCCAGGACTCTGGTCCTCGATGCCGACCTTGGCGATAAGATTGGGGGTTCATCTTAGTAATTTAAGTTTGTGGGGGCCGCCGCTGCCGCTTCCTTCGCTGTTGGATCCCGGCCGTCATCTAATTACCCCTCACCGAGCCGCGCTATCACCCGTAATTAATAGTGCGACCCAACAACAACATCACCACCAACAACACAGTTCAGCCTAGTTTGAGCCCCCGACAAGCCCGCTTGCGTTCCTGGGCCATCCGGACATTTGGCGTCTTCCAGGTCGCATTGTCCGGGAAAATGGCCAGCATTATGCGAATCCGATCCAGCATCGCTTGCGCGAGGTGCCGGAGATCCAAGATTAGGTGCGATAACACCGGGAGCCTTGACTCACCCTGCCGAAACTGCGTAAAAAGCGGAAACAGGTGTACATGGCCGACACTCGCGGGTCAGCCATCAAAAAGCCCGGAGCTTCCTCCCGCAAGACGACGACGGAGTTCGCAAGAGGCAACAACTCGGTCTTTGCGGAAACGACTCAAGAGGAATGATGCAGGCACGGGAACAAACGATAGCCCCCAGTCCACAGATATTCTGGTGGTCCAACGCATCGATAGGGCGTTGTGGGACAAGATCTTTCTCACGTATCAGCGTCATTACGCCACCGAGTTGCCGTTTCTTCACATACCGACACTCAAAAGCAAGATATATGACTTGTCTACCGATCGAAACCCCGTCGCTTTCGACGTCAACCTTGTCCTTCTTGGCCTTCTCGCCCTGACCGGAAGGTACCATCCTGAACTCACCGATTACCTCCATCAGGCCCAAGGCAATGGCTCAACAGACACCGCTGTTCCCACCAACATTACCGAGCCAATGGAAGCCCGAGATGTCCCTGAAGCTTTTGCCCGCTTGATGGAAAAGGCCTTGGGGTCCTTCGTCGCCGCAACTTCATGTGGTTCGGTCGAGCGCGTCCAAGCCCTTCTCATGCTGGGCCTTTATGAATGGATCTCTCCCAATCACGAAGGACTCAGAGCTTGGATGCTCATAGGAGCTGCGGTTCGCATGGCCCAGGCACTCAAGCTTGGACGCGGAATGAAGCTCCATTGGCCTGGTCACAATTCCGGTCCAAGTTCCGAAGAGCTCGCTGTGGACCGCGAAGTTCGACGTCGAACCATGTTCAGCTGTTTCGTCTTCGATCGACTAATGTCCTGCGGAAAAGAACGTCCATCGATCCTCATGTCAGAAGACATTCATATCCAGCTTCCGTGCGCCAAGGAAGATTTCGATTTGAGTCGCGAAGTCTGTACGGGCTTTCTTTCTAGCGAACTCTCTGCATCAACACTGCAGTCTGATCTCAGCATCCTCGGCCACTTCTTGCGACTTGTGGACGTCTGGGGTCGCATATCACATTACACTAACTACGGCGGTCGCTTTCAGGACAACACAACTCCGCCCTGGAGTCCCCTGTCGAGGTTCTTCGACCTCCGCCGCCATCTAGATACGTTTGATCAACTCGTTGAAACCCCCGGCCTATTTCTCAGCCTTTCGCCGTCCAACTACTTTCGCCACGACAGCGCTTCGAGCACATATATCTTGTTTCACTTGCTGATGGCCCTCTGCAAGATCATGCTCCATCGCCAATACCTACCTTTCATCCCGATCAAATGCAGCAAGCCGAGCGGTCCTCTGGATGAACCTACGTTTCCGGCAAACGAAGTTCCCCCAGGTTTCTGGGAGCAAAGCGCACAGGAGCTGTTTCGAGCAGGGAAGTCCGTAGTCGACCTGATTGGGCTGTGCGAAGACCAAATGCCGCATTCTCCCCTCGCCGCGTTCGTCATCTATACAGCGTCGTTCACCGCGATTTATGCTAGATATTTCCCTCACATGGACACAGAAAGGTCCCTTACGAAGGAAGATGCCGAAAATGAAATCCCAGATGCCGAACCCGCCAGTTCTGATACCGGCGCCACCAAAACCTTGTTCGATTCGCTGTCGAAGCTGGCTGAGTACTCGGGCGTAGCGTCGGCCTTCATAGGCAGATTCACCGAAGTTGACCAGTATTTCTCGGTCATGGTTCGGGATTACCACCACAACCTCCGCCACGGAAGCGCCTCCCAGCACTCCGGCAGCGCGAGGCTTAGCGTTCGCATGGGCGGTGATACCGGAGGTCTGGAGGAGTGGGTGATGAAGTCGGACAGGATGGTCAGCAATAGCACCATCATCAAGGAAGCCGACCACTCCGAAGATTCCACCCAAATCTTCCAGCCTGCTGCCCAAGATCCGGAGTTACTTGGTGCTAGAGATTCTGGTGCACGCAACTACCCTACGACTCGTAGCCGCTTTCTCGCGGAATCGCAAGCGTCTTCGCCTGCAACCCATCCACCATTCGAACCTGAGCTTTCAATTTTACCGACAAGTTCCGCTACAGTCAACGAAAGCATTACAGGTGGCCATGAACAGGGACAGTCCCCTTCCCTCCCGATCGAGTTTCCTCATTTTGCTGGCGAAAGCATGTTTCAAGAAGACGGCGACGATTGGAGTTGGGCTTTCCTCCACGACATGTACCTAGGGAGCGTATCCTTCGACGCGGCTGATGCTGGCCCAGGCTATTCAATGTGATCCAGTGGCTTCCAGGGCCGCTCTTCCTCCTATGCGCTTTTACTTTGGCACTACAGTGCTCAATGAACTGTAAAAACGGCAACGCACTACATCAACGCACTTTTGGACGGTTGGCTTCTCCCACTCGTTCGACAAGTTTCTCAAGAGTTCCACGTTCTTCCAGGAGATTCTTCTTTGCAAGAAACAAACAACCATGGGTGCCTCAACCCCGCGCGGGCATCTCGATGAAGCATTTCCACTTTCACTCGACGATGAGCCACGGGAGCTGCCGATATCATGGACTTCGCTCATAGACTTTCACTCCGTGTACCTCTCATCACCTACAAATTTTGAATGAGAAGCGCGAGACAGGTGCTCACTTGCAGTTGCTCCGCCTCAAGGTCGAGTCTCGTCACGTCTGTCCGGCGCAAGTGCACCCCATCAATTTCGCACCGCCGACCACCCAGTTTTGAGCTGTGATATACATATTTCGTGTTGAGTGGCTGTAAGAAACGAGTCTACTCCTCACTCAGCCCCCGTATCTGTTCTCTCACCATGCGGAATTTCTCGCAGAAGATTACGACCTACAGGCTGTCATCGCCGATCTAGTTGTAAACTGTCGATTGAAGCGATATTTAGACCCGCCCACACCTCGAAGCCCATCGACTCGCCTCTCTCTCCGTTGGAACTTGAACCGTATTTCCGCAACTGTACCGAATTCTTTCGTCATCTCCCCCCGACTCCCAAAAGCTTTCCACTATCGGAACCTCAAGACAAACACATCATGCAGTTCTCCCGCATCGCCGCTCTCCTGGCCGCCATGGTCGCCTCCGTCTCCGCCGACGTCGACATCGGCTCCCCGTGCAGCGGCGCGGCCTACGAGTGCCTCACTAACAACGCCGGCATCGCCGTCTGTAAAGATGCCAGCTGGCAGCTCGCCGCGGCCTGCGGAGGCTGCGCGAACGCCTGCACCTGGCCCGTCGGCGGTGTCTATCCCCCGTACTGCAAGTGCTAAGTCGGAATTGGTGTTGTTCAGGCAAGTCGGGCGTCTTCCCACGCCGTTCGCCATGTCGAAGCTCCTCTGACGGAAGTTTCCCCAGAACCCTTTTCTAGGAGCTGCGCTGCTCTCACAACGAAACGTGTTTTCTCGGCAACGGCTCATCGCTCCTGCGGAAAAGACCTGGTGGTGTGCGTCTAAATTCGAACTCAAGGTGTTCAATCGGATTGGGGGATCATCTGGGGGGTCCAAGAACGAGATGCCACGTTTTTGCTGTGAGGGACTACGACGCGGCATGTTTTACATGATCTAGATGGGTTTTTTACACGTCGGTGCATGTACTTCTAGTGCCAGTCACGAGCCAGGCTGGCTACTTAGCGGTCCGCTGGCCACGGCGCAGAGTTTCTCTTCAATTTGGATCTGGTCAAAGTTCAATTTCGTTTCCATCTCGATACACGCTGTTCTCGAAGCTTCAGGTTGCCACGTGCCTGTGTCCTTCTCGAAGGGGCGAAAGGGCGGGCAGAGTAGCCCACGTTGCGAAATGTCTCTTCCCGAGCTACTCTAGACACCCCTACTCTCGCCGCACTCTGTAATTACTATCGCCCCGAGCCACGGTCAGCCAGCTCCGATCTTCATCTGTCTCTTCTTGGCATGGCCCACAGGAATCCTGACCGAATCTCCCTCCATCGGCGTCTCGTTCCCAAGGACCCGCCGTCACTAGTCTCTGCCCTTCGAGAATCCGTCTGGCGTCGCGTCGCTCATTCTAGTCAAGATTCATCCGTAGGAGGCTCTGAATGTGTCGAAGCGTGTCGACGCTCATGGTGACGTTGACGAGTTCCGAGCCCTCCATGCCGTTGGAGGTGGCCACGTCGGGGTTGGGATAGTACCAGCACGCAATGGCAATGATCACGTACACGACCTGGCACGAAGTTAGCGTTATGTCTCTGTGGCAACCCGCGGCTGGAGCTGGTGGACTTACGACTAGCAACGCCCCCTCAAGCCAGTTAGACTCTCCGTCCCGCAGGAAATTTCCGACAACGAGGATCGACAGGACGAGCAGGCCGATCATGAAGATCTCAAAGTTGAGGTCCATGGGCTTGCCCAGCGCCCAGCCCACGAGCACGACGAGGGGGCCGTTGAAGAGGGCGGTCTGGATTGAGGGTGCTAGGCAGTGGTACAGCGCGACGTTGATGACTCCATCTGCGGGTAATTGTTAGTAGACTTTTTGTGATAGTAGAAGTTCGAAGTGCTCACCCCAAGCTTCATCAATAGCTGTCAAGTGCTCGGCGGCCTTCTCGACCAGCGGGAGGAGAATCAAGCCCAAGAACTGGTCAGGCACGCCGCTCTCGACGACCTCCTCGATCCCCTCGACAAGACAGACGAGCAGGAGGGTGACGAGAACCAGAGAGATGGTAAGGGCGATCGCGGTCTCGGTCAGCGTGAACTTGGGCTTCTCCATGTCCTCCTCGCGGTCGGCGTCGCGGTGCTCGTCCATCTCGATGACCTCGTCGAAGATGCTGTGCTGGCTGCTGGCCTGGTACCAGATGTACAAGAAAAAGGCGACGATCAGTGCGATGGACGTCGCCTGGCTGATGCGCAGGACGTCGGCCTGCAGCGTCCGCTCGGTAAACCTCGGTGGGCGCAGGCCGGGGAACTCGGGCAGGGCCTCGGACTTGAGGGCCGAGTAGAAGGCGCTGGGGATCAGCAGGCCGAAGGCGGCGACGAGCAGAAGGCCGGTGCCGACCTCGGAGACGATGGCGTGGAACTTCTGGCTGGTGCGGCGCAGGCCGCCGAAGAAGAAGCAGAGCCCGAGGCAGAGGAGCAGGTTCGTCAGGATGCTCCCGAGGATGGCGGCCTGGATGATGGGGATCAGGTTCCCCTCGTCGCCGTTGCTGCCCTCGTGGTGAGCGGCGTTGTGCTTCGCGATGAGCACGACGAAGAGGATGATCTCGACGATGGACCCGAACGTCGTCTCGATGAGGATGCCGGCCACCTTGGGCATCTTGCGGGCGAACTCCTGGCCCGCGAAGCCCAGCAGGTTCGCGGAGGGGATGACTGCGACGTAGGCCGTCGCGAACTTCCACAGGGGCAGACCCGGGAGGAGCTGCAGGACGAGGGCGACGACGACGACGGGCCAGAGCACGTTGACCAGTTTGGACGCGGTGCAGGAGCTCCGCCAGAGCACCGTCAGGAAGTGGCGGGAGTGGAAGCCGCTCCTCCCGCTCTCGCCCTCGTGGGCGATGCGGCTCGAGATGGACTCGTGGGCGGTGCGGAGGACGGCCGTTGGGAGGAGCGGGGTCGATTCGTCGTGGCTGTGTTGTTGCCCCGTACTGCCGTTGCCGGCCGGCGCCGACGGGCGGGACTCTCGGGGCCCGTGGTGGTGGCTGTCGGCCATTGATTGTTGCTTCGTGCCTAAGTTACCCAATGCAGATATAGATCGGAGAAGAATGCTGGAAAACTCAGCTATAGACAAGGTTTATGAGGGATGAAAAATGAGACGAAGAGACATGAGGCAGAGCGAGAGCGAAGAAAAGGGGGCGAAGCCTTTGGAACGCGACGTTGGAAAGGTCTTGGCATTCGTCAAAACTTGGCACCACTGGGGCGGGACTGGACTCAGGTCAGGTCACTCACTCATGCTGAATACTAACTAACGTAATACGGATAGGTCCAAACTATTCCTCTTTAAGCGCGACACGATGTGTCGTTGGACGTTGTCACACTTGAGCTGACTGCGACATTGCATCTGTCCTCGCCTTGTCATCTCTCGGCATGAACTGCTGCCAAGTCCTGCAATCATTCAATCCTAATTTGGATCAGCCTTGTGGTTTAGCAAAGTATAATGTAGACAACTGAAGGGAGGGACTCGACAAGACAAGGTGCCAACTCTCCAGCCGTGACTGAGACACAAGTCTTTCATCTTTGCTTTGCTTAAAGAGTCAAAAGATGTCATGCCAGAAGCCAGTAGCCATTTCCCGACGTATGGCAGTGCTCGCATCTTCGACAATACTCCAGTACCTTGCCACATCCATGGGCATGGGTGAGAAAAGACCTGAGTTGTTCGAGGCCTCATATACTCCGAAACTTGAGATGCCAAGGCGTGCGTCGATTCGCAGTCAATGCCTCAGCCCCCAACTCTCACCACTCGCTCACCCTCTGGGGCTTATTTAAGAAACAAGGGCCGAGCGGTCTCCTCACACTCCACCTGACGCCGGCAGCACTGGGCGCCCGCTTGCCGGGATGCCTCCATGTTCCCGTTTGCCTTCCCCGCAGTCCGACCGCTCCAAGACGAACAACGGCTTCCATTCCAGCCCAATGAAGCACTCGTAATCTCGAGGCTCAGTTTTGCCACGCATCATCATGGACTCATTGATCCAGTTCCCGGTATGAACGTTCCGACTGCTTGCTTCCACGGTTGACTCGCTGGCAGTCCACAACTCGAGGACGAGCCACTGACATATCCCGTCGGCCGAGAAACGAAACAACAGACTGACACGTACGCCCGTGTCTCCTTGTCACGTCTCCCGGTATACATATACTTCGACCGTTCTCGGTTTCCAAACCACGGGCATATGTACATGTGCGTGTTAAACGCTGCAAACCTTAAACGGAGGGATAGCGGCCGTCGCCGTGGGCGGCTACAGGCGGAATCAGCGTCCTCGACATCAGATGATGTTTGATGAGGAGACAGACGCGAAACTTAACGACGGGCTGCGCATGATCTCGTGATCGAGGTACCCCGCCACCTCCTCCCCTTCCTCGCGCCTGGCCCGAAGGGAGGTCAAAATACAAAACCCGCCTCCAATCTGCCGGTTCCTGCTTGTCCCCGTTCCTTCGGCCCTTCCTGTCAAGCACAAGCGCGAACCCCTTCACCGCCCTGTCCGAACGCGCAACGCAGCAAACCCCCAGACGCTCAGTCAAAGACCGTTTTATGGTAGGTAGTAAGCTGTTCTTATTTGGGCCTCGAGTCTAGTAAGCTAACCAGCCGCCTTGCGCGTAGTATATCACTACTCAACCCCCGAAGCTTCTTCAACTTCGCCACCACCCCGTCAACATGTCAGAGAGCCCCACGAGCCCAGTACGCACCCGGGACCCCGCCAGCCCGACGGCCCCGACCTACTCCGGCATCCCTTCGATCCTCACCGTCCTGCGGGAGCCAGACTCATTCTCGTCTGACGACGAGGGACGCGTCCGGCACTACCGTCAACAATCGCCCGAGACCGCGTCCAGGCTGGCACGCGAAACGCTCATCAGCATGTGCAAGACCATCGGGCTCGTCGGCGCCCAGCTCAACAACGGCACCAACGACTCGGACTTCCAACTCAGACAACTCATCCACCTCGCCCGAAATATCACGAAACGGCTGGACAGCCCCGAGCCAAATGGCCACCCCGCCAGATTCGAGTAGCTGCATGAGGCTGCATGAATAAGAGACGCTCACACACACTGTCCACAATCGACGCTGGTTCTATTGCCTTTTGTTATTGGGATAACGGAGTTGTCCAAGGTGGCGACGGGTCTCTAGCATGTGCCAACGAGACCAGGAAGTGGTCAAACTTGGACAGGCTCATTGGTAGGCGTCTGCAGGAGTGTCGAACTTGGTTCTCTGTCTCTGTGTACCAAACAAGTTGATGATTTTGATGTAGCAATAGTATTGACGGGGTTCCAATTAGCGAGGAACCGCCTCGAAGGGAATGGGCGGCGCATGTATCAGGCTTGGAGGGACCAGGCCACGTATAAATCATCTCTTTCGCAATAAAATTCATTTCAATTGACATACTATCGCGTTAATTCTTCTGACTGTTGCTTCTAGATATCCGGAATGAAGTGTCTCCTGGACTTGACTAACTACTGTACTTGTCCACACATCACTGATCTGCCAAAAATTATTTCTATGCGTCTCATGTCAAATACCACCAGGTCCCGAAGTGGGCGGTGATCAGCTTCACCAAGCGACCTGGATGCATATCAGAGGCCTTCTAGAGCCTGGGAATAATGTGCTCAAAGCTCGTATCTCGCCCGTATGCGTCACGGTGGTGTCTCCGTCGTCGTCATTATCATCATTGATTGCATGAAATATAGAAGAATATCCGGTTACCAAGGACATCGATTTCAGTTGCCCCTCCGTTTCACTTACTGCAATCCACTGTAGCGTATGTAATACTGCGGTGTTGTGTACTTGAAAACATCGGGGAGTTCGCGTTCATCTCTTACGTCTGTGTTCCCGCGAAGCTCCCGACTGGAGGGATTTCCCAGGGATCTGTCCTTTTATGTAGCAAGCACAACACTTACCGTTCTCTTTTTGAGATCCAGTTCGGGTCGTCTGACATTCCCCAGGTTGCTCGTTCGAAACATAACGTGAACACAGTATCGACAGGCATTCGACTCCCCGTTGACTTCAACGAGGCATCCCTGAAACAACGCGGTTCAGATCAATCACCTGCCTCTAAGACAACAGCTCTCGATCGATTCAATTTGTAAAGAGCCTTGGGTCTATCCAGGCCCTGATCACGATTCGAGGAGTACGTTCAAGAAGCTAGAGAAATTTCTGTCCTGCTGATATATAACTAAGTGACGCAGACTCTGAGAAGCCAGATAAATCTGCGCGATGATGTGTATGATCTGGCGTCGTGCGAAACTCGGTATCCCATATATCGTACCCCTGCACGCAAACAATTCTTGGGGACTACTATTTCACATCCCCAAGCTGAATGAATATCCCACCTCCCACAAACAGCAGTAACAACGACGGAAGACGACAACAACAACGAAGGGTGACGGCAGACGATAGTAAAAATACAGAAAACAGCAAGAGTAACAAATAATAGCAAGTAGTAGATACTACTAAAGTAATAATTAAGTAGCAGTAGGCTGGTATGGCTAGAGGGGATGTGAAATACTCAATCTAGGGGTGTGGAATAAAAGGCCCCCAATGCTTTCTCTGTGATTAGGTGATGAATATGCCATCCGCTCAAACTAGAGCGCCTCATAACCTTACATATACCATGTTAACCATTCCATGAAGGAAGCCAGTCTCTGTCCGCGACCTCGGGATGAATCGCCTGAGGCAGGATATCACATAGATCCGGTACATGTGCGTATCCAATTGTTTCGATGAAAGATCTCGCCTTGCAGTTAGAAACGACTGTGTGAATCTCAAACCATGCTACAATGTGTTCTTACGAAGTGGATCGTTGAAATCAACGTTTCTCCCCGCGCTTCATCTTTGTAACACCGTACCCAGATCAACTTAAGCAACCAAAGTTCTCTCAAAGCCTTTGATCAGGCCTTATTACTATCCGGCAGTCGCTCCAATCAAATTAGCCCAGCAAATTCCAGCTTACCGCGGAATCGAATAATACGGCAGTTATGCATTGATTTCCCGTCGATGTGTGAAGAGAATGAGGCAAACGGTCATAGCGAATATGCCTGTCGCGAAGAATTCGTCCCGACTACAAACTTAAAAACGAGAAGTTGAAAACAGGACTGCCAATGGGAACCCAGCGGTTCTCCAAGAAGGTTAAATCTACGGACGAAACGCGGCTGATAACTCATGGGTTCCACGCCGTCCCTACCATGGGCATGAACGCTTGTGCTCATTTTCATGGCTCAGGCTGCTCGCAATTCCAGGTGTTTCTCCTCCAGTCCATAAATCTCTTTTTCCACGTATCCGCTTCGGCTGACCAGGAAAGCATATTCTATCTGATGATACCTTCTGCTCATGCGCAAAGCAATCTCTTACATCAGGCAAGGGTCCGCATGGCGAAGATCCCAAGGATCCTGAATTCCTTATCCATGAGATGGCGCAGGGTCATAGTTTCGTAAGCTCCGGCGTAACTCTTGAGTCCGTCGTTCTTGTGGAGGTACGTATAGAAACTGCAGACAGGTGGCCGTCAAGTTGCTGACAGAAGTGTGAGACTGTGTCATTTGTGCTCTTCTGCAGCCTTGAAGTATTGGAATTTGCGTGACTGGGAGAAAGTCGCTGCACTCATACACCATTTCCTGGTCAAAGATGGCGCGGAATCGCCCCATCATTCCTTCCCTGGATCTAATCACAGTGTGCACCTGTCGTTTCCGTTGCAATATAGGCCCACAGGAGCAATGCTCAGCTCAATCCTCCCTGCTTGAGTTGTTCTAACAGTACCTATGCTAAGACAACCGTAAGACCCCAGCGCCAAAGGCTTACAAGGACAAGGTGTCTGGGAAGCTTCTGCGTCGTTGGTTAACGCATACATATTCACAAATACTTATGACACAGTTGACGGTTCGGATGTTTGATGGTTCCCCCCAAATCACGAACCCTGTGATCTATGACCATAGTTCGCCTGCATTGCGTGTGGGTGGTGTTCATTCGAGGTCCATGAGTAGAGTTATCTGGGTGACATGGAGGGTGTTTACGTGTCACGATGGCTTGGCTCGAGGTCAGATGTGCGGCTCCTGTAAAGCACTCTCTCGGAGGGTATCACGAGAAGAAGCCTACGAATATTTACAAACAACTCTTTGAGCGGCTGGTGCTATGGCCGTTGAGAGATCGAGATTTAAGACGTAATATACTGGGCGCAGTCGTCCGAGAACGGAGCTGGATCAGTCCCAGAGTCTTATGGTGTTGTTCCTTGAAGAGAGGGGTGAGTAATCACAGTTCCATTCCTCTCAGATGAGGCAGTGGTGAACTATTTTTTTGGTCTTCTCAAGAGTGAGTAAGCAAGAGGACCTTGCCACACACGCTGTAAGACGTGGTGATATTCCAACGACGCGATGGAGCCAGGTAAAACTGCTAATGATGACCTCGGTGACGGCTTCGGAGGCGAACTTCGTCACTTCGGGACCGCTCTGAAGCTCGCCATGGTGCGACGCGTCCTTGGGCCCGAGGCGAAGTCCAGGCATGAACGACTGATGGTAATCGCATCAACAGTGTAACTTGGAAGAGAGTGGTCAAACACTTGGTAGGACCTCCCCAGATTCAACAGCGGACATCCCAGTCCGACTGGGTGACGACGCCGAAACATTCGGGGGATGCCGGTCCTCTGCGGTCCACTACAGGGAAACATCTCACGATGTTTGAAGAAACAATCATCAGACGGCGTTCGTTCTCGGAGTTTTTCTTCCTCCCTAATGCCTGCAATCCTTAACTGTCTCTTACGTGGACCACCTTCACGTCAATGGCTGCCTTGCACGAGGTGGGCGGTAGTGCCGCCAGATGGTCCATGTAAGCCGGCCGACGCGTGCCTGCACCAGCCCCATTGGCCGCGCCCTCTGCCAGAATTACCCTTTTGGGGGTGCCGGGTGCATGATAGAGTTCGTGGGATACTGGGCAGGTTATGCTTCATTATGGCACTTTTTGGGGGCGGAGACGGCGAACCGTTGGAGATGGAGGTACGGAAGTGATGCGATGCGCAGCTACCAGGACAGACGACACTGCAAACTCTCAAGTCCTGAAGGATATGGGAGATTGAGGGACTACACGACGAGAAGACTGGCGTGAGTCCGAGTATAAGAAGCACTTGATTCTTCCGGATTCCTGCTCTCGTTTTCCTCCCAACTCACACTCAAAAATCATCTCTTCTCTCAATCATCCTTTCAGCAGACAAGTCTCAAGTGCCTCTCTAGGCCAGCTACTACCAAAACCTGAAAAACACATCTTCTATACTCTCAACCTCGGCACCGAGTCCAACCTTCAAAAT
The DNA here is from genome assembly GCA_014235945.1 of Colletotrichum plurivorum. Classification (NCBI taxonomy): domain Eukaryota; kingdom Fungi; phylum Ascomycota; class Sordariomycetes; order Glomerellales; family Glomerellaceae; genus Colletotrichum; species Colletotrichum plurivorum. Next base: position 44,413 of record WIGO01000081.1, read on the forward strand.
GCGTTTCAGCAAGTCTCTCATCGTGATGGTCGCCGCTACCATGGGTGCCAGCGCCGCTCCATTTGCCGCGGACCAGAGGTATGAATCCCGAGCTCGCCATCTTCCTCGATATTTCCACTAACACATACACAGCGGACTCAGCCAGTCCAACGCCCTGGTGGCCAGGCAGGCTCCTCCCGCCCCTCCCGCTCCCAACATGCCCAAGGGCGAGAAGGGTGACAAGGGTGACAAGGGCGACAAGGGCGACAAGGGCGACAAGGGCGATAAGGGTGACAAGAACGACAAGGGGGACAAGGGTGACCGCAACGGCGACCGCGATGGAGACCGCAACGGCGATCGCAACGGTGACCGCGACGGCGACCGCAACGGTGATCGCAACGGTGACCGCGACGGCGACCGAGGCCGCGGCGGCCGTGATGGCGACCGTGACGGTGACCGCGGCGGTAGGGACGGCGACCGCGAGTGCCGCGACGGAAGAGAGGGTCGCGACCGCAACGGCAACCGCTGCTGCCGCCGGGACGACGACGACCGCCGCGACGGCCGCGATGGTGACCGCGAGTGCTTCCGCGACGGCGACCGCGATGGCGACCGAGGCCGTGGCGGCGGCCGTGACGGCGACAGGCGCCCTCCCCCTCCCCCCATCGGAGCCCCCGGCTTCCCCGCGCCCTTCCCCGTTCCGGGCCAGCCTCCCAGGCCCGGCTTCCCCGGCGCCGCTGCTCCCCTGCCAGCTCCCGGTGTTCCTCCTCTGGGCCCCGACGACGACAGGAAGAAGACTGCTTAAGCTGGTCACATCTGTACCGGTATTGGCGCGCTCGGCAACACACTCAGGTCTGCTCCTGCAAAGAAGTTGTTGGTAATGAGAGATGTTTGTATTGACTGATTTGTGGCGGAACACGGAGGAGGGGTGACGGTAATGGTGGATTTGACTGTATGCGCATCAGAGATTGACAAGTAAACGAGCAATACACCGCTTCTTTTTCTTCTATCCAAGCCCCTTTATTTGACTCAGTGACACGTTCAACGCGATCAATGGTATTCATGATGACTGTGTTAGCGAAGAAAGCGGGAAGGAATAGCATTGGGAAGTCTTTCTCTCCGTTAGTCTAATGTCTGATTTGAAGTTCTCGATGCAAGAAAGTTTCATCGACAAGCTGCACTATGGCTTGACTTGACGGACTGTATGGCGTGGTGATAGGTTATTGGGTCGATTAGGTATTATCGTGGTCCGGGTGATGATGTTTGCAGAAATCGGTGTCGGGGAATGTGGTGTCGGTAAGGAGTGGATCCCGCCGACCCCACTGTTCGGTGAGTCCTCGGTGAGCAGGGGCCCTCCCTCTTCACCTCGAATTTTGTACCCCGCCATCAGAAACCCCGCCATCACCGGCCGATTCCTGCGTGCTCCAAAAACCCTCCTCCAAACCAAGAAAACTTTTCCCTTTCCCTCCGCAAGAAAAAGACCGGCCGCGATGTCAGACCTCTCAGCGCCGCCCGTCCTCTCGACGCCCTCCGAGAACCTCTTCGAAGACCCAACACCCTCCCAACCGCCACCGCCTCCCCGCGCCTCCTCCGATGAAGACCTCGTCCAAGTCTACGAGATCGCCCGCACGGCGCGCGAGATCTCCGACAAGGGCTTCACCCGCGTCGCCCTGCAGTTCCCGGACGCCATGCTCCGCGATGCCTCCCGCGTGGCCGAGGCCCTGACGAGCGCGCTCGGCTCACCGGACACGCACAAGGTGTACATACTGGCCGACACGTCGTACAGCGCGTGCTGCGTCGACGAGATCGCGGCGGAGCACGTCGACGCCCAGGTCGTCGTGCACTACGGCCGGTCCTGCCTGTCGCCGACGTCCCGGCTCCCCGTGATCTACGTCTTCACCAGACACGCGCTGGACCTCGAGCGCGCGGCCGAGGCGTTCCGGAAGGAGTTCCCCGATAAGGCGAAGAAGGTCGTTGTTGTGGCGGACGTAACCTACCAGGACCACGTCGCGCCGCTGGTCGAGAAACTACAGTCCGACGGGTACGCGCACATCCTGCCCACCGAAGTCGTCCACAACCCAGCCGGCACGATCCCGAACCGCAAAATCATCACCGCCTCCGAGATCGAGACAGACGACCTCTCCTCCCACTCCCTCTTCCACATCTCCACCCCTCCCCCGGCGCTCCTCCTCGCCCTCCAAACGCGCATGTCCTCCCTCCACGTCCTCTCGACATCGGACCTCTCGACAGACGACCCAACACGCACCACAAACGCCCTCCTCCGCCGCCGCTTCGCCCGCGTGCTCACCCTCGCGTCCGCCGGCGTCGTCGGCATCCTCGTCAACACGCTCTCCGTGTCAAACTACCTCCCCAGCATAGACCTCCTCCGCCGCCGCGTCGCCGACGCAGGGAAAAAGAGCTACACCGTCGTCGTCGGCAAGCTCAACGCCGCCAAGCTCGCCAACTTCGCCGAGGTCGACGGCTGGGTCGTCGTGGGCTGCTGGGAGAGCGGGCTCGTCGAGGAGGACGCGGGCTTCTTCAGGCCCGTCATCACCCCCTTCGAGCTCGAGGTCGCGCTGACGCCCGAGAGCGAGCGCGTGTGGGGGCTGGAGTGGTGGGGCGGCATCGAGAAGCTGGACCACGAGGCCGTCTCCCGAAAGGAGGAGGAAGGGGACGAGGACGAGTCGGCGCCGCCCGAGTACGACCTCCGCACTGGAAGGCTTGTCAGCAGCCGGCCGATGCGGATGCCCGTGCGGTCGGCGAACGAGGCCAAGGCCGGCGGGGACGAGGACGGGGACGGGGATGCCGAAGCGAAGCCCGCGCAGTCGGCGCTCGTGAAGCGGGAGGTGGGCGAGGTCGCCACGATCAACGGCGTGCTGAGCCCCGGCGCCGAGTACCTGCGGTCGCAGCGGACGTGGCAGGGCCTCGGCACCGACTACGACGACGAGAGCAGCACCCTCGTCGAGGAGGGCAGGAGTGGCGTTGCGCGCGGGTACACGGTTGGCGAGGACGCCAGCAGGGCATGAGAGAGCAGTTCAAGCTCTGGGTTCGGTCACATCAAAAGTTCTAGAATAGCGGAAAGGCAGCATTTGGGGGTCACACATCTAGGAGATGCGGGGAAAATCACACGATACCATTTCATGACCAAAATCACGTCCAAGAAAGCTGTTTGTGAGAGTTCATCAAATTCTTTTCTTCATTACCCGGTTGGGGCATTCGTCCTGTGTACATGGGAAAATGACACTCGACCGGTCCAGCCTGACCGAGGCGTCGCCGTTGAAGTATTAAGACAACGAAAAATGGGAGAAATGAGAAGTAGATGATCTTGAATCGTTCGAGACGTCAAATCTCGTCATCGTGATGATAAACCTCCAACATGGATACATGCGCCATGTTGCAGGTGCTGAAAAATAACAGAAAATCCTCCGAGCGCTTCCTCCCACATGATTCTTAATCGTGACATTCCATGGTATCTTGTCTCATCTCTGGTCATGTTTTTTTTTGGTTTTATTTTTATGTGTTTCTTTTTCTTTTGTGTTTGGAAGTTTCCCATCTCGATGACTTCCGGCCGCTTAGACGTAGACGCGGCGGTGGGAGTGGGAACTGCGGCGGCTGTGGCTCCGGTGGGAGTGGCTGCGGTGGCGGCGGTGACGGCCGTCGTGGTAGTACTTGCGCTCGTAGCTGGAGGACATGCGGTCGCCGTGCATCCAGGCGAGGACGGCGGTGAAGAAGAAGAGGATGCAGTTGATGATGCCAAAGACCCACGAGGCCTTGAGCATGGCGCAGGGCTTGTCGGTGAAGAGGTTGAAGCGCGGGCCCGAGATGGAGACGAGACCCGGGAAGTTCGCGGTCCAGCGGCCGTCGCGGGAGAGGCTGGTGCAGTCGACGTTGTGGATGCCGCGGAGGTACCAGACGGCGGCGATGAGGGCGCCGACGAACATGAGGTCGACGACGGCGACGAAGAGGGCGTTCGTGCTGCTGCGGTGGTAGCTGAAGAGGGTGAAGATGGCCCAGGCGAGGGCGAGGACGGAGACGATGAAGAGGACGAGGATCGAGTTGGGCACGACGACGTTTTGCTTGACGAAGCCGTCGACGAACCAGGCGAGCATGCCCATGGTGGGGATCTGCGCGGATGTTAGTTGCCGCCATCACGAGCTGTCATGTGCGCGCGAAAGGCATCGCTTGGAGGTTTTTTGCGACTCGGGGAGCGCGCGAGGACTTACCAAGGTGATGATCTGCAGGAATCGCAGCCCTGCGAAGGCCATTGCGAACAACATGACGGGCAGCTGAGTGGCGCAACTGATGCGCAAAATTCGGTGAGAATCTAGGTGTTGCGATGCGACGGGAGATGCGCTTTCACAGCGTTTGCGACCACGATGCTTCCGACGGCGGCAGCAAACGACGGGAGCGAGGACGAGGGAGCGAGAGGTGTTCGGGGATGAACGCTGCTGTTTGTTTGTTGTCTGAGTGAGACAGGCACAGATGGATGGATAGGGAGGGAGTAGGCAGAGAAACGCGCAAGACCGAGGGACCGCAGGGTAGAAGCCTTTTCTTTCTAGACCCTTCAGACGAAGACGGGTGGCTGGGACGGGGGTCTTAAGTGTGCGGTCAAGTAGGCAGCTCGGGGCGGATGCGCCGACGAGAAGCAGCAGCTGGAGAGGTGCGTCACCGAGGGTGTTTGGGGCGTGTCTATGTGGGTGTGACAGAGAGGGTGAGAGCCCGTATGCAGGTCACAAAGGTCAGGCCAGGTTCAGGTTCTGGGGGGGTCAGGGTCAGCAACAAGTCATGACAGAGGCAGAAAAGCAAGGCCATTGCCGTGGATGATGGATCAAATGCAGGTGGTTGGGCTGGAACCGCAGCATCCAGACCCAGACCCCAGAGCCAGGGCAGCCAGGACGGTGAAGCGAAGCGAAAAGAAAAACAGAGTCGCATTGGATGGGCTACAACCAGCAGGGACGGTGCAAGATGAGAGACCCTGGGAATGGTGACATTGATGGAAAATGGGAGGCAGAGGAGGATCGGAGGAGGAGCAGCAAGAAGAAAACGAGTGGCCGGGCAAGGATCGTTCCCAGTTTTCTGTGTGTCTTCACTCTTGTAAGCCTCGAATAACACTCAACGGTCTGTAAGTATCTGTCAGTGGGACAGGCAGCTGGATCGTGGACGGGCAGCGGGACGGAGGACTGGGATGAGATGGGCAGGAACCGCGGCACAGGGTGCCAGCAAGGAAGGTATCGAACGCAAAGCGAGGCGAGCTTCCATCAGTCCAGATCATACTGACGGGAGGTAATGGAATCCAAAGTGAAGTTCGAAGCAGGTGTCCGAGTGAGCTCGGTACAACGGTTCCTTCTTACACCCGTCAAACAAGCAGCGCAGGACGGAGTACCGCACAGACAGAAACTCCTGGAGCGACACAGCGGCAGCCCGAGAGCTGCAGGCGCCTGCCGCCGCTAGCTGCTGGAAGGTACGGTACCTAGCAGTAGCAGCAGTGGCAGCAGTGGCAGCAGCTCCTTCCCTGCATCGTGTGCTATGACGTCGGCTATGCGATCGACACCCGCGACCTCCTCTTTAGGGCGAGCAAACCCGGGATGCGAGGGCCGACAACGAGGAGGGACGGGGGAAGGCACGATTAAAACCAACACATCATCACCGCACCTTCCAACATCCCATTTTGGGGGTGACCTCGCAACTGCCTTTCTTACGCGAGTGGTGTATCTGCCTTCCTTCAGCACCTAGTATGCAGTACCTGTAGTTCGTGTGGAAGGCACGTCTTCGTCATCTCACAGATTGTGGCGCACACCTGAAGTACCTGTTCGCAGTGACAGAATGGAAGGTGCCCGACTTTTCTCTCTTTCCACCATCAATCCATGTCTCAGGGTTCTCCCCAGTCCGCGAATGACCGTATTACCACACCCTCCTGGTTTCCCGGCCAGCAACCACCTGCCACCTCACACTGCACCGAGTGCAAACATCAGTGTCCAATCAGATTTCCCAAATCAGACAGGTTCCCACTTCCTACCCCAAGAACAATGGCAAGCCACTCCAAGCCAAAAACTAGCGGGGTTGGTTCTAGTGTAAGCAAGCGCGGCCTGGACTCGTTTGGTCGTGTTTCTTGCCAATTTTTCTTTCAAGCTGCGCAACCACTGGTCATCTTCACCGCCCATGAATGAAAAGGGAGAGCAGGGGTATTCACAAAAGGATCTTGCAGTCTAAGAAATAAATAAATAAAAACTGCTGAAACAGAAAAGACAGAAAAATGTCCCCGTAAAAACAGCCAACAGGGCCGGGTGGGCCTGATGAGGTGGCTGGGCTGACCCGCGCTGCACCCCACTGACTCGTCTCCTCCCACACTGCACCTTGAACCTCACGATACCCTACCATGCCGCTCGCTGGTGATCTTCGCACCCGTCTCCGAGCCGTCAGGGGCCGCGCATCTAGGGTCTCGTCCACGTCAGGAAGAGCCAGTCTTGACCGTCATTTCTTCGGGCATTGATCAATCATGTCTCAAGGACAGGAGAGAAATCCATCACGCGAGGGAACGACGACGGCGGGTATCACTCTAGTAAACTTAGCTACATCCAACCTTTTCGATCTATCGTGACATGGATCCTCGTCGGGAACGTGAAATATAAATGGTGGTAAAACTCGAGGGACTTCTTCCCCTCTGCCAATCAACATGCGTTCCGCTTGCTGTATATGCCTCCTCCTTTTTTGAAACCCTCCTTCTCGTCTCGTAGATTACATGTATACATGGTCCTGTCATCCCATAAAATAGTCCTTCGTTCCGAATGCTCACGGCTCGTGGTCGTCAATAACGTCTAGGTCAAAGTCCCTGATCCGCGGCGCCGTGGACTCCGTCTCGGAGCCCTCCCGCTTCTGCCGCCCGCGCCCGCTCCGCGAGCTCCTCGAACTCCTCGAGTCCACCATGTCGTCGAGGGCGAGGAACCCGCCCGAGCCCGTGATGTTGCCCGGCAGTGCCGGGAGCGCATGGGCGTGGCTCCCACTGTTGGAATGCCCGTAGGCCTCGCCGTGGCCGCCGAGATCCCGCCGCCGCACCGGGAGCTCCATCCCCTCGCCGCGGTCCAGCCCGAACGTGCCCCCGCTGCGCGTGCTGCCAGCTCCCTTGACGTTGTCCCGCGACTGCGCCCGCCTCATGTTGGTGCCAGGCCGGCTGGACGCCGGCGTGCGCACGCTGCTGCTCGTGTCGGTGTCGCTGACCACGCTGTACGCGGAGCTGAACGGCGGCGCCGACCCCGCCGAGTGCACCGACCGGGTCGCCGGCGTCTGGTACCCCGAGCCGCGCGGCGTCGTCGGGGGCGGGGCCCGGGGGAAACCAAAGGCGCGGCCGAGGCCCTGGACGGGGCTGGTGTCGCCCGAGTCGCCCGAGCTCTCGGCGCCGCTGCTGCTCTGCCCGTTCCAGCTGTGCTGGACCGTCCAGCAGTGCGACAGCTCGTGCGAGGCCTCGTCCGGCGTGCCCGATCCCTTCCACGGTGGCACCCGCGTGCCCTTAAGACGCGGGGAGAGGTGGTACGGCACGTCGTCGCGGTACCGGACGTTGGGCGCGTCGACGGAAACGCTCGCCAGCGTCTGTAGGATGCCGTAGATCAGGACCCATCTCCCCCGTCGCGCCACGGCCGGGTCGACTTCCGTGATGCTGTCCGTCTTCTCGAACTTGACGAACGCGTCAATCAGGTCGGACTGCGTAAAGTCCGAGCCCAGTATGTAAATGTTGGTCGCCTCGGTGTACGCCAGCTGGACCCGGCGTTCCAGGGCCCCTCCGCGGCCGCCGTTGTTCGCGGCGGTGCCGTTCTTCTTCTTGAACATGGACGACTCCTTCGCGCTCGGCGCCGGCGCGATCGACTCGGGCACCAGCGGGTACGGGTGCGGGATGTGCGGGAACCGCAGCCTGTTGTCGTACTCGACGAGCATGTCCGTCATGGGAACGTCGACGTCCGCGTCGAAGCCCTTGTCCTTCTCACTGGCCATCATCCACTTGCGGCCCGATCGCGCCTCCGACATGTCCCAGACGATGTCCCGGTTCACGAGGTAGTCGTAGAGGGCGCCAAAGTCCTTCTGCAGCGACTGCGCCACGCTCCTCGTGAGCCACATGTCCTCGCCGTCCGCGTCCGGCAGGCCGCTCGTCGGCGCGGGCGGCCAGCAGCCGTGGGATCTCGAGTAGTGGCCGAGGATGAACTTTTGCAGGCGGTCCGCCGCCGCCTTGGCTGTCGGAGAAACGCCTGCGGGCCACATGTCGCCGTACTGGAACTCGGCGAGCCGTTCCTCGGCGGCCTGTACGCGCAGCTGCGTCTCCAGGCACGCCCTCTCCAGTAGCGCGCGGGTGATGGGCGTGAGCTGGTTGAAGTCGGCGCACTGCTCCAGCTGGCTGTACATGCCGGCGCAGTGCAGAAAGCTCTCGCGCCAGCCCTCTTCCCACCTCACGGCTTGCCCCTCGGACCACGCCAGCAGGCTGACCGCCGTTTCCGGGTCGTTGCGGACGTCATCGATGCCCCGGGCGGATAGGAAGTTGAGAATCATGCCAACGTTGTCCGAGTCTGGGGGCATGTATGCATCCAAACGTTGGTGGAGGTCCGCGAGAGCCTGGTGTAGCGACAGCCCAACGATGGATGCGTGGTAAAGCAGAGCAAACACGTTCCTCGTCGTGATGTGGCTGCGGAGCTGTTCTACCTTGGTCATGTTCGCCGGGGTAGGGAAGTACATCTCGTATGAGATCTGACCGTCCGCCTCGCCGAGGTCTTCTGATATTGGCGGCGTCGGCTGGCCACGGCCCATATGCGGCCGCAGCATCGGTGGCGCACCTTGTGGCGATGGAGGCATGTAGATGTCCTCCTCGGTTGTACCCTCGCGGAGCAGAGTGATAAGATACCTTGACTCGGTAGCCTCGATAATGTGTGACGAAAGCCTGAAGGACGGGTTCGGCCGCGGGGTCTGGCCCTTGTGGCCAAAGAAGACGAGGACGTCGCCGTTGGGATCCCAGAGCTCCGGGTCCTTGCGTAGCTTATTCCACCTCTGTACTGGCCTGCCGGCGCCGATCCACCGCTTGATGGGAGGCGTCGTCGGCACCGGGGGCAGCTTCGAGGCCGGGGGCGGGGACATGGGCAGGTCCATCTCCTGGTGGCGCATGTGCTGCATTTGCTGCATCTGTTGCATCTGCTGGATCTGCATCTGCATCTGCATCTGCTGCATGGTGTCCATGTTGAACTGATCGTAAGTGTACTCGGGCTCCGCCGGCGACAGTGAGCCGGAGCCGGAGGTATGAGTGGCGTGGTTCGGCCGGACGGTGGCCACCGACTCGGGGCGGAACTCGGGCTCCTTGTCCTTGCGCTTGAATGTGAAGGTCTTGGCCAGCCCCCGCCTCACGTCCTCGCTCTTCTTGTCTAGCCTGCTCCGGAGCCCTGACTTCTCGATGCCCGACACGTCCTCCGTCTTGATGGTGGGCCTCCGGGCGCGGGCGTAGGCGAAGTCGTCGAGGGGCCCGGCTCCTCCGTCCCGGCGGCCGCCCTCGCTGCTCCCGCTGCCGCTGCCGATGCTCGGGGTGCTGATCTTGACGTCTCGGGGCGGCTCCGAGAACTTGAGGAAGCGGGCGTTGGTGGTCCCGATGCCGGTGCCGACGGGTAGCGAGGCCCCCGTCTGCGGGAGCGGGAAGTCCGGGATGGGGATGTCATCATAGTCTCCGCCGCCGGCCGTGTTCGCCCTCGCCCTGGCCTTTTCCTTTTCCGTCTGCGTAATCTTCTTGCGCACGTAGGCGCTCCGTCCGGACATGGTTGCCGGCGGGGGGTGGGTTCGAGGTTGCTGGGGGGTTAGGTTGAGATGAAGCTCCGGAAGCACCCTCGGGCGTGATGGACGACCGAGGCTACCGGAGGCCCCGTTGTCGGTTTAAAGGTAGCGTCGCCGCGGACGATTCAGCAGCGACGAAGCTCAAGCTGAACCTAACGGTACGGGCGAGCACCGACGGATGAAGCGGTGGGTTGTCGGCGACGGTGATGTGAGAGAGAGTGATGGATGGGGAGGAAGTGAGTGAGATAAGATAAGAGAATCCGCAGAGAGAGCGAGAGGTACGTATTTTCCGTCCGATCGGGCAATTGGAGAGGTCCCCGATAAGAGACCAAGCAACCAATCAGTATGACGAATGGGAGGGATGGTGGGGACCACACGGCGCGGGGAGCTGGAGGGACCTCCCGGGGGCCAATGGGCTACACTGTAGCGGGTGAGCGGGTGCTGTGCCCCTAAATGGCCGCCCGCTGTAGCGTCTTGTGCGTCTGTTGCGCCCGCAAAGATGGGCAGGTGCGGCCTGTGACTGGTTGCACGCTCCTTCCTGGCTTGGTATTTTCTTTTCTTTTTCGTTTCTTCTTTTTTTCCCACCCCTTCGAATGAGATCGCAGTTGAGTGAGTGAGAGCACTGAGCGCCAAACGCAACGCTCACTGCCTCATGTAAGAGACGCGTAATGGCACTTGAGAGGCCTCGAGGCGGGTGCGTCTGATGAATGAGAGGAAGGGCTGACGGAGTGGACTGGACTGCGCAGTCTCACTTTTTCCGAGTTGAGAGTCGAGAGAGCGGGTGAGTGAGATTCCCTCAGGTTTGCGCTCTCGTTGCGAGGTGGCCGGCGGTGCTTGGTGTCTGATATGTATATCCCTCGAGTCGACGCTTGCGGACGGCGGTGTTCGGTCAGAGCTGCCCTTGCAGGATTCGTTCAACTGCAGTTGTCTTTTTGTGAGGGTCGCGCGGGAGCTAGCTGCCTTGAAAGCGCCCGTTTTGAATGTGTTCAGTCACTCGGCCGGCTCGGTGAAGGAGGAGGAGGGGAGGAGGGAGCGAAACGGCGTCGGGGGTCTCGGATGCGCTCGATGTCTTGCGCGCTCTGTGTCTCCTTGGTGGAGAAACAAGAAAGGAAGGACTTCGGCAACAGAAACAACAAGAAAGACAGAAAAGCCAGAACGGGAGAAGAAAGCAGAGAGAACAACCAGCAGGGGAACAAACGAAACCGGCGGACGTGTGCCCCCAGATATCATGTTCTGGTGTCTGGCTCCTCCCTTCCTCCTCCCCCCGTCGTTCCTCGACATTGGGTGCTGAGATGAGCGAGGCTAACCATACTGAACCGGGCATCCATCGCCGTCCGCAGTACTCGCCCGCATGCTATAGTACCTGCTGCTACATAATACGCACAGCATATGCCTGGGGAAGACAATCGCTTTCTTTTGGTTCGGTCGTGTCTTGGCTTGCGGGCCCCGGCCGTTTCTGCCTTCGAATGGACGCTACGAAGTATGCAGGCAGGGCATTGTCCGCACCCATACGTACACTACTCCATGGTTGAACTCTGATGCCGAATGCTTCACCTGTGTCGCCTTCCCCTATGCCCCTCCCCGGACCCCGGCAATGAGGAGCTTGGTGCATTGCATTGGCTCGACCGGTGGCATGTCTTCCTGCGCCGTCGACCACCCGGAATCTCTGCCCTTCGGCGCAGGAGTGCAAGCCACTCGAGTTTCATTTGCGAGCAACTGGTCGAGCCGAGTTGTGATTGTCGGGCCAAGTAGGTGGCAGCATCCCGCATCGTGATAGGCACCGGCCGGGGGGCCCCGGCAGCGGGACCAAGGATCACCTCAGCCTGAGCTGGGGGGCCAAGGGGGGAAGAACCTGTGCGCGCACCGGGCACTGGGACGAAAGGATTCAGGTCCCGGCTCGGTGATCGATAAACGTCTAGCTCGACGCTGACCACTTACTGATTGATTGATATGACATTGTTGAATTGGCCAGAGACGACGGCCCGAGAGCAGTGTATGTGTGCACTCCAGAGGAAGGTAGCTCTCCCAAGGGCTTCCTTGGTGATGATTAGACTTTGTCTTATGCGTGCGCCATGCCGAGATGCAATTTACAGCATATTGAGAAATTGTGACGGTAAACCTTGATGATTGCACATATTATTGTAAACAAATGAATTCCCCGTCAAGGCAAGTCCCCAGTTCCATGTTGGCACCCCATCTGGAGTCGCAAAAACCACCAAACATCTTCCCATCCGAAGCTTCCACGCCTCACGATATGGAGCATATGGGCATGCGTTTCAATAAACCCAAGTCTCCGGGTCGTATCCTCAGGGACCACATCGCCGAGGATGCAACGATGCGACAGCCGGCCGGACCCTGGTCCGCGTCCAGGCCCCGTCGTTCGGGCGGAGACGGCCACTTCAGTCGACGCGCATCGCAATAGACGCAGCGCGTGGTCCGTAGCTTGGGCAAGCCATCTCGAAGGCGCAACTCCCCTTGTCCGCCAGCTCCCATTCAGGGTTCCAACATAGCAGGTCCTTGGTCCTTCTCGCTATTGACCGTTGGGCACGCGTTCATCAATCCTTATCAGCAGAGCGAGATGCCCCTTGCAGCCGCACTAATGCAGGTGAACTTTGGCCGTCATCTTCTTCCATGGTCGAGCCTCGGCGGACTCCCATAGTATGGTAGACATCCAGGTCTGTCGAAGCCCCTTGTCCAGCCCTGCCGTCTGTCCCGCCGGCCCTTTTGCCATTTACCCTCCTTGCCTCTCCCAACCCCGGTGAACGATGCTGAGCTTCCCGAATGGCCCAAGCCCGCTGGCCCAAGTAATGCCCGCTTCAAGCAGCTCGAATCGCCCGCATCGGCCCATCTCGCCTCTCTGGCTGGCCAAAGACGCCACGAGCGAAAGAACACCTTGTTGCTCCTTCCAATGCGCAGTGCATGCGTCGATCCATGGATCTTGGAGTCCGAAACACACGCACACTCGCGTCCACGTCGCGTCCAAGGTGGCCGTTGGACTCGGGGGACTAGACCCGGATCAGCGTCCCAAATGAGGAATCGTCGAGAACGACGGCCTCCGCGAAATGGCAGCATCGCAGAAGAAGGTTCGCCTCAACTCTCGAAGAAACCCCCTGATCAGTTGGTGCCTTCAACGTCCCCAGGGGTCTTGAGAACGGGCCATCCCTGCCCCCAATCCTTTCGTCGTCTTGCCCTTCCTCTCCGTCTGTTGCCTCCAGTTGAACGGATGGCCCGTAGTGAAGGACTTGGACGCCAGAACGGCCCTTCAACGCCCGTTTGCGTGGCCCGGGCTATCGTCATCCCCCGAAGGATCACTCAAGTGTGAGATAACGGCGCGACGGGCTCTTCTTCACGGCCTGTCGCCCTCAGGAGGATCACCAAAAGGTCCCAGAGAGGCGGTGCAGAACAATCCGACGGGGATGCCACGCTCTCGCGGTCCCCTCAAGACCGTGCGCCCGTGGGACAGTAACCCACAAAGCCAGAAAAAAGGGCCGGAGTCGTTCTCAGTTGCATTCCGTACGTGCGGACCAGACTGGAGGTCGTATCGCCTTCCCGCTATCCGTACTTGAGGAGTTTTACCACCCCCCGCCGCACCACCGGTGTGAGGTGAACTCAACCGATGAAGTTGCTTTGCTTGGCTAGCCTCCTCGAGATAAGGTGAACAGGAACGGCCAGGGGTCACGTTTTTGACAGTTTTTCGTAACGTAATAGATCCAGAGCGTCGGGCCTCTCCCACCCACCCACCTTGCGCCGCCGAATCGGCAGAGACACGCCGAACCCCAACTCGCAGCGATTCTAACCACGTTTTGCTCCTCTTCGTGCCGTACACTAGTAACACTGCTCATAGGTTGTCAGATGCTCCAGAGCTTCCTCGCCGATCGTGATGCGGCGAAGACACATGGAAAGGGGAGGGGCCCCAGTGACGAACAGGCAATCAGCTCCTCCTCCTCCTCCTCTTAGTCGTAGGACCTGGAGAACCCTCCGGCCTGCTCGGAAATAATAATGAATCTAGCAGCTGTCACAATCCCGCCTCTCGCAATCTCCTCATTAAACTCAGTATCCCGACCTTCCACTCTGACAACGCCTGACGATCCAAGTTCCAACTTACGCCCGCACGGCAACGAGGAAAACCAACACAAGAGGCAGACACGCAGAGAGGCACAGTCAGCCAATTTCCCGTTCATCCTCCATTCCCCGCCCCCCGTCCTCCTCCTCCTCATGCACTCCGCATCACAATCCTGCGACAGTTTGTGTACCCCTCGCCTGCAGACGTTTGGCACCTCGTTGCGGGCGTTTTTTCTCATTCCCTTCGTCACCGCGACAATGACGGTCGACGGGTAGACAGCAACGCGCGCACTGTTCGCGGTCCTCAACAATCACGGGCCGTTTTCCCAGGTTTCAGGCGGATCGACTCTGCATTGAAATTGAAGCGACGAAGAAGAAAGAATCAAAAGGCCCTCGTCTGCACTTGGCAAACTGTTGAGAGTTGCGGCTATGTCAGTGAAGAGTCAATGGTACGTGTGCCGAGAGGATCGACGATGAGCTCCGGCAGACAACCCACAACTACTGACCGAAAGCCCGGGATGGAGAACGGCAGGACGGGGTCGCACGGCTCATTGCTCCGCGCCCCCCGGGTCCCAAGAGGCCGATGCGGATGGGCTCTCGGAACGGCACCCGGAAGGCCCCGCTGTTAGGTGCCGGGCTGGGTCGTGGACTCGTGATACCTACTCGCCGGAAAACGGAATCCGACGATAACTCGTCAACCGGGGGCACGCCGGCCCCTGGACCCGGCTTACCGTGCACGGCGCCGATGATGGCCTCCGCGGGGCTTGAGGGGGCCTCCGCCGCCGCTTAAATCACGCATTGGCCGCTGAATTTCCGCGTGGCTCCGGAGGAAGAATTTCTCCTCCCAAAACCCACGCGCCCACAACTTCTCGTCATCCACATTTTCTATAATCTCCGAGCCTCCGTACCAGAAATCGGCAAAGTCGCCGACGCGATCCATCGGTGATGCATCACACGTGCATCTCCAAGTGGGCTGAACCCCTTCTCCTGAGTCCTGGGGGCCTCGGAGTTCGAGCTGGTCGAGTCATATTCAGTGGAATCTTCGCTCTTCAAAACATCGTGCAGCTATTGATGCTTGAGGCAAGCATGAAGCAGAGTGTCAGCAAGAACGAAACCCGTTCCCGAGTCAAGACAAATCGAATCCCACAGACCGACTCTCCCCACCAACCCCGTCCGTCTGGTCCGTTCCCAATCCCCACCGATTAACGTGCTGTGCTATAACGTTTGTTTCCCATCTCGCCCACCGCTGATCGCGATGATCCGGACGTGTGAACCGAATCAAATCGACGACCACCTATCGCACCCCGTCATCCCAAAAATTGAAGCTTAAAAGCACGGTATGAGTTGGGATGAAAGGATGGCAAGTGAAAAGACAGCGTGCTTGCTCACCCCTTTTCCGCGTCGGACCCTCACCGAAGGGGGCTCCAGATGCAATGCCACCGCGACGGCCAAACTCTCCTATTTCTCCCTCCCTCTCCATTCTATTTGCTCAGTAACGGCAAGCGATCCCTGCAAGCAACAGTTTCAAGATTCAAAGCACGCCGTCGTACCCGTTTAATTTCCATGCTC
Organism: Colletotrichum plurivorum; assembly: GCA_014235945.1. Taxonomy (NCBI): domain Eukaryota; kingdom Fungi; phylum Ascomycota; class Sordariomycetes; order Glomerellales; family Glomerellaceae; genus Colletotrichum; species Colletotrichum plurivorum. The sequence goes on from WIGO01000081.1 coordinate 59,812, forward strand.
CCCCAGTGCCTCGTTTTCTCCAACCTCTGATTTGAGCGCTTGCTCTTTTCTTTGGAGCTGTAAGAAGGAGGCCCTGCTCCTGCTCGCCGAAATCCGAGACGGGCGTGGATGAACTCCGCCAAGGCCTTCCATCCCGTGAAACGAAAAGTCTGGTGATCGCCTCGCGAAAGCGCCGGCAATGGCTTGCCGCTCTAGGCGCCAAGGGGCAAGCAGCAAGAAGCTTTACGGGAAATTTCGAGATCCCCGGGGCTCAAAGGCTTCTTTTGCCGTCCTCTTGGTCTCGTCATGCAGTGCAAAGTTGCATGCTGCAGGACGGCACTCAGAAACCTCCAACTTTATGACCCCAAATCCCGTCTCCAATTGCCCAGTTCCCTGGCCGCCAGCACCATCGAGAGTTCGCATCCTTTTCCCCATCCGGCCCTCCTCCGTTCAATAACTGGCCGAGTGACCACGCCCTCGCCGTTTGGGTTCCTCCCTACTCCCCACATGACGGCAGTTTCTGGCATTCGTCGTGGCCTCCGATCAAAACATTTTAGAGCTCACCTACCCATCCTTACGTGCCGGTTTATCCAGATCTCTCGTTCCTGGACTCTCTACGAGTCTAAACCAGCCCACCAAGGATTCACCCTGACCATGCAAGATCGGGGGAAACTGCGACTCTGCGACAGGTCTAGCAGCGGCCCTTCATCTCATCCGTGGAGTCTTCCCTAGCGTTTGCGCCATGTATATTGCCCGCCAGGCCACCAACCTAACCCGCAGCGAGCCTCACCCAGGCTGGTGAGGGCAATTTCCGCCAATAGGGGGGGCTCGTGGTGGATAGCTTTGCGGTTTACCTTCGTGCCTCCGGCCCTGTAACCTGGTTCCAACTTCCCGTGATGGGGTCGAGTTGACGAGATCTCGGTACCCATCAGCCTGCAGGCTGCGTGTCCCATCCCGCCGGGTCCCCCTGGTTCCTGCCATATGTATATCGTGATGTTCCCGTCGTGAAAAGCCTCACCTCCCCTCCTCTCTCTTCCCCTCCCCTTCCTCCCCAGTCGCTCTTTTCCGTTGTCCCAACCAACACCTACGTTCCTTCACCAACAGTCCTTTCCCTTCGACGATGCGTCTCGGTTCCGTCCTCTCGCTCGCAGCAGCGCTGCTGAGCACCGCCGTCCACGGCTACGCCAACCCGGGCGCCTGCTCCGGCCAGTGCTGGAGCCACGATCCGTCCGTCGTGCGCCGCGACGACGGCACCTACTTCCGCTTCGAGACCGGCAGCAAGATCGGCATCTGGAAGGCTCCCGACCTCGTCGGCCCCTGGACGTACCAGGGCGCCGCGCTCCCCAAGGGCAGCAAGATCAACCTCAAGGGCAACGACGATCTCTGGGTACGTCCTCTTGTTTCATCTCTTGGTGCCTTCGGATGAACTTGTCATCGCATCATGACGGAAAACGCCGAGACCCTTCATCGAGTGAAACACCTACACGTATATCCAAGACACGTACTCATGATCTCCCACAGGCCCCCGACGTGAGCAAAGTAGGCAACCAGTACATCCTCTACTACACAGTCTCCTCCTTCGGCGTCCAAAACTCCGCCATCGGCTACGCGACCTCCCCCACCATGGAATTCGGCTCCTGGACCGACCACGGCGCCACGGGCGTCGCCTCCTCCGCCGGGTCCCGCTACAACGCCATCGATGCCCAGCTCGTGAAATCCGGGTCCAAGTACTACCTCAACTTCGGCTCCTTCTGGCAGAACATCTTCCAGGTTCCCTTGAACTCCGCCGCCACGAAAGCAAACGGCAACCCGTACAACATCGTCTTCAACGGCACCGCGCCGCAGCCCGTCGAGGGCGCCTTCGTGTACGAGCGCTCCGGCGTGTTCTGGGCCTTCTTCAGTTCCGGGTCCTGCTGCGGTCTGGACAAGAACAGACCCACGCCGGGCAACGAGTACAAGATCTTCGTGTGCAGGGCCACCTCCGTCAACGGGCCTTACACGGACAAGAGCGGGAAGAGCTGCGTGAACGGGGGCGGGACTTTGTTGCTTGCCAGCCACAACAAGGTCTATGCTCCCGGCGGGCAGGGCGTGTTCGCGGATCCGAAGCGCGGTACCGTGTTGTACTACCACTACAGTGAGTTTTGGATCTCCAGTACTCTGGTTGTTATGTGCTGACGAGCTTTTGCAGTGAACACCGACATTGGCACTCGTGACGCCGACACCCAGTTCGGCTGGAACACCCTGTCCTTCTCTGGCGGCTGGCCTTCCGTCTAAAACAATGTCTCGACGACAACTCCCGAACGCTGTTGAAGAGGATTCGGGGAGTGTGTGGTTGTTGATCTTTCTTGTCTATATTTTGAAGCCTGGTACATATAAGGAGACTGGTATATTCTCTGCACAAAATATACTGCGTATACATTCTTGTTGCAAAGTGCGCCTCACGTATCATCCCGTCCCACTTGGTGTGTCTCGTACTATGTAGACTCGTAAGACCTGATGTCAAGTTGGGAGTCATGATCCGTGCTTTTTCTGGACATGTTTCACGAGAGATCGCCCCTCCAGGCCTGGGATGCTGTCCGCAGGCAGACAGACTGGCCCACCCACATATTGTTTCTGCGAAACGCAGGATCCAAGCTCCGATATTGGAGCACCTATAGCTGGATGAAATGCCAAGAACGACGGCTTTCACGTGCTTGATATGACAACCCGGGGAACAAATCGCAAGGCAAACGATGAGCCAGTGTTTTTGAGTAGTCTCTCAACGAGACGGACGTTAGTCATTAGGTACTATGCTATACTATGTGTTTGAATACATTGACCGCCACTTGCATCTCATGTCGTCAACGTGGTCATTAGGTCTTGGTCGGCGTCTTAATCACCCCATCAGTAAACGTAAAAGGCATCAAGGCCATTAAAACAGGTTAAAGCAGTTGGCGTAGTAGGTGACGGTGGCACTCCAGTCGGAGAAGACGCCCTTGACGCCGACGTCCTGCGCAAGGACGTGGAGCAGGTTGTAGACGTCGCCGTCGTTGTTGGTGACGTTGGCGATGGAGGTGTAGTAGTAGCCGCCCTTGGTCTCGTCGCCGAGGAAGCCGGAGCGCTCCAGCGACCACGAGATGGTGTCCATGCCGAGCTCCCTGGCGCGGGTGGCGTACTCGCTGGGCACGATGGTGCCGTTCTCGACGGTGACGAGGTAGTACAGCGGAGGGGCCATGATCGGGACGCCGGCGGCGGCGAACATGGTCAGGTTCTGGACGGCGCCGGGGAACGTCTCGGGGGTGTCGCCGCTCTCGTCGAGGAGGACGGCCTGCTTGCCGAACTCGGGCTCGGCCTCGAGCCAGTACAGGACGTCCGGGTACCAGAAGGACTGGGGCCAGACGCGGTCCGGGGTGACGCCGGCCTCGCGGTACTCGTCGATGAGCTGCTGGGCGTACTGCTCCTGGGTGTAGTCGCCCTCGAAGGGCATCTCGACCTCGGGGAGCTTCAGCTCGGGGGTGAACTTCAGGCCGAGGTCGTTGCCCAGGGCGATGTGCTCCTTGTGAGACAGGACGGTGCCGCAGGTGGCGTACAGGTCGGTGCGGTAGTTGGGGGTGCCGCCGAGGAAGTCCTCCGGGGTGGTGGCGGAGGAGTTGGAGCCGTCCATCTTGCTGCAGAGCGTCTTGAACTCGGCGAGGGTGATGTCGGAGGTGCAGCACTTGGCCGTGGCGGCGGTGCCGTTGGAGGCCGGGGCGAAGGGGGTGGTGCACTTGGCGTTGAGCTCGGGGATGGCGACGATGTTGGTGGTCGTGTGCAGGTCGCACTGGGAGTGGCGGCACACGAGCTCGCGGTCCTTGGTGAAGGCGACGTCGCACTCGAGGATGCCGGCTCCCATGCGGGCGCCGGCGAGGTTGGACTCGACCGACTCCTCGGGGATCAGCATGGTACCACCGCCGCGGTGGCCGATGCTCCAGGCGGTAGGCCTCATGGGTTGCTCCGAGCACGACTGAAGCTTCTCCTTGAGCGGGCCATCGTCCATGTCGTTCACCAGCCAGTAAGGTCTAGGGCCGAGCTGGATGTTGGCAATGGGCTTGTAGACCGGCTTCGTGTTGTTGGCGGGAATCGCAGCAGGCGCGGCAGCGGCCTGGCGAGCGGCGGCGGCGACGAGGCCGGAGACGACGGCGGAGTTGAAGTGCATCTTGACTGTCTAAGCGGTGGTCAATTGACTGAGGAAGGGACAACAACGAGCAGCGGCGGGGCGGCCAGGAGGTGCTGGGGCTTCAATCTGGAGCTGGAGCTAAAGCTGGAGAAGGCAACATCGTGGGCACGGCAGGGCGGCGGACACGATCTTTTTGTAGGAGGTCTGGCCAGCGCCAAGCCTAGATCACCGGCTTACGACGGGCATGCTGTAGGATCCCGAGGTAATGGTTAACGCAGAGAGAGGGCCGACGAGGGCCGCTGCAGGAGGAGGAGTTGGAGGGTACAGAAGGAAGAGGTGGAAGAGGGCCATTGCTAGTTGAAGACTGGGGCCATCCCATCCACATCCTCGAGCCTCAGTCGGGCAACAAGCATGAATACGGCATGGCCGTCTTCTGTTCCTTGTTATGATGAGCGGTGGCAGGGACACTGAAGGTGGGCCGATAGAAGAGTTGATCCCCAGCACGTGGTGAGAGTGAGACAGTCCGGAGCTCCCGCAGAGAAGGCAAGGTAAAGCAAGGAGAAGAAGATAAGCCGGATAGGTCTGAAGGCGCTGGTCACGATGGCTACAGCCTACAGCCTTCCGAGGAAGAGAGATAGTGCGGAGCAAAAACATTGGAGGTGGGGGTCCTTCTCCCGCAGTTCGCAGTGTAGTACGGAGTACTTTCCCTGACGTCGTGAGGGGTTCAAGGTGGTTCACCGGGGTGCATGCCCGCTAGCGCCGTTATTCGGCCCCGCTATCGCTGCGGGGGCACACTGCGTGCCGCCGGGACGCCGTATCATTCGCCAATTCGTCGCTCAGAAGCTCCGACTCCCAGCTGAGCTCAACTGAAGGGGCAGGTGGAAGGAACGAGGTGCTGATGTCAACGCTCATTCCCGCGGCAGCTCACTGGTCGCCCAAGGCACGTGTCCAGGTATCCGGGTACTCTACGGCAAGGAATTGAAGGTGAACATCTTGGCATTTGCAAACCTTCGACACAGACCGAACTTCACCGAGGTCAGTCCTCTATTTTGTCTACCTACTAACATCAATCCGGGCGCCTGCATGAGGAGACCTCACCGGAACGCTCCAGCGGCTGGCGGAATCCCCGATCCGGGCCCCATTGATGCTGACCACTAATTTTAAAATCCCCTCAAAAATGCCAACAATGCGGCACGCTGCCAAGAATCCCATTATCCATATCAACCTCCACGAGTCATTGACACCTTACTATCTGTTGGTTCAACCATGAATTTGTGGACGTGAAGACATGGACCATAACTGCCAAAGTACCATGTTCGCCGTGAATCCTGCGCTTCCGTTCTCGCCGTCTTTGTCAGGGGTGGACAGCAAACTGCTTCACGACTCATTCGGGTCTGTTCGGGTACAGTACTCTGTGAAGCAGGAAAGATGAGTATTATTTTGCTATGCTATCCGCACCTCGGCCCATATGCGAGAGTGCTTCTTCACGCAAACGCCACCCAGTAAGGGGTAAACTCCACGACATACTACTGACGCCAGTCCCCAACCCGCGAAGAGAAGAAAATGTCAACACAACCCCGCAAACTCCGTTCCGCGCTCGAATGGGTATTTCCACGTCATTTGAAAGGCCGTTGCAAAACCAAGTCCCCAAATCCCGTCCATCTCCCGTCCGTTCACCATAGTCACATGGGCCCCATCACATTGCTATCGGTCGGTACCATCCTCGCGCCATGACCTGAGTCAATCTAGGCACCGGGGTAGGCGTGGTTGGCCTTGACGCTGGTGTTGTGGCCGCGCGAGCGCATGGCCTCGAGGGTGTCGAGCACGGTGAGGAAGGTGAAGATGGCCCAGATGAAGAAGGCGAACGCAACGCCGGCCTGCTGGGAGCCGCAGACGGTGTTGAGCCCGCAGCGGGGGTGGCCGGTGAAGACGGCGTAGGCGACGGCGCCGGCGAACCAGAAGATGGTGGTAATGACCAGGAGGCCGAGCGACACGAGCTTGTGGAACAGGCGGGTCATGTACAGCGGCGTGAGGCCGACGTAGGCGAGCACCAGCAGGGACCAGACCGAGTTGAAGATGATGAAGTTGACAATGTCGGGCGAGCGCCACCAGTATGCGCTGGCAACTGTGATGATGGTCAGCAAAACATTGTCTGTCTTTTTTCTTCGTCTGGGAAGGCGCGGGTCACGTACCATAGCCAGTCAGGCCGAGCTCAATAATAGAGAAGACGGCAGCCACGATGTGGGCGATAGGCACGAATCCGAGAGCCATGGCGAGAAATTTTGGCAGGGGTGAGTATCCTGGACTGATAGGTTTATCGAGTTGCAGGGGTCAGGTTTAGGTGAGATAGGTCAAGGGTAGGTTGATCGGGAGGTTGGTGGTTGATATCCTAATCAGGTTGCTTGCTGTCTGTTGTAGGGAGATGGAGTGATTCAGTCCGAGTGAGAGAGGGCGACGTTCGAATATGTAGTGGGCGAAGAACCAAGAACTGGAATAGACCAGGCAAGCAAGCGCTCGATGCCTACATCATGGGGTGACTGCATGTTCAGCGAATGGATGGCGTCAGACGGGCCAAAAAACGAACGGCTTGCGGCCCAAGGCAGGCGAAGACAAGCAGTAGTACTACAGAAATCTCTGCTCAGGGCCCCAGGTACCTACATGCCTACACTACCCTGACGCAGCAGCATTCACCATGCTTGCATGCGTTGTCATTCACGACTCCATAACCGTACCACCTAAGTACCTCGTGAAAAATACACTACTGTACCACTGTAGCGTCTGAATCGCCCTGCTGCCGCCTTCGGTTTGGAAAGCTCTGGGCCCGGATCTTGGGGCTTGGGGCATTTGGCGATGCGTAATGGAGTCGGGGCTGGAGACGAGAATGACGTGGTTCCAGCTCTTGAGTGCGCCGTGGAAAGGCGATGACCTCATCTTTAAGCCCTGTGGCCAATCAAAGTAGGCGCTACTGCAGAGCGGGCCCGGGAATACGCTAATCTTCAGCCACTTCAGGCCGCTCAGCGTGGCGGGTGACGGTGTGGTGTCCCACCCGCGTTCCTACTTAGGTAAGCGGTACTCCACCTGCCGACAGCGCAGGCAGGATGTCCCTGCATCGGCAGCCGTGATCCAGCTTCCCGCTGTTGTATCGGGCGCCCTCTGCATCACATCGGCCCATCACGAACAACACAAGACACTGGAATCTTCGTGATGCTAGTATTACTGTCGCAGTTCATCAGTGACCCCCAAGTGCGACAACATGAACACATCACAGACCAACCATCGCTTTGACTCGCTGTCAACCACGAACAGGTCGCAAAAAGATGAAACCTTTTTCTCTCTCCTAGCGCACACCCTCCCGCTCAAGAGGCTTCTGTCATCCGCATGGCCAACCAGCCACTCAACGCCATCCTCACCGCACCATCCTGCGAAAAACCCTGGCCTGCTTGGCCTGCTTGGCCTGCGATGCAGAGACCATGCAGCGGAACATGCGTCGTCCAACTACCGGTGCCAGCCAACGATTTCATATGTACGGAGCCAGACTTGCACCGACCGAAACCATCTCACAATGGCCTAAGGCCGGCAAAGGGGTAGGAGGGAGGGCGCCCAGTTCTCGGCTCCGGCACGGCGCTTCTGGCGCGCAGCAGAGCGGGAAAATGTTCACAATGCCCCCATATGACGTGGGCCCCGTATGCCAGACCGCCAAGTTTGATCGTGGACCACCCAACCTCGCGCTGCTGCTCCCATTCACACACACACGCTTGCAGACTACCCTCCCCTCCTCAGCCCTGGTGTGCGTGAGAGTCCCTTACGCGTCCCCTCTCTTGGCTCTCCCGCCCACTCTTCCGACTTTCCGTCCGGACAAAGCAGACCCTGGGCATCACTCAAAATAAACCCTGGCGAGCTCGTGAGGACCCTGAGACCCTGAGTAATACTTGTACTATGTAGGTATCGTGCCAGCCGGCGGCCAGATCCGAGATCAACGCAAACAGCTCCATCTTTCGGCCGTTTGTCTTTTTCAGAACTCCATAACCAACTCGTCTCTTCTCACCCCCGAGCCGGCGATGCTCAAAAACCGGATATTGAGTTGTTTTCCAAAGCCGATGTGGTCAACAACGTCAACACCCTCATACCAGAGCCCAAGCGGCTCTAGCGTACCGACTTAAACCGAACTACATTAGGCGTCTTTCTTCAAGCAGTCGTTCATTCGCGCATTGCTCGAGGCTCTACGGGGTTCGCATTCACGTAGTGTACCGCATCGACAGGCCCGCTGCACGATCGATTCCTCGCAGGAGAAGCGTAGAAATTGTCAGTGTTCACTAGCGAGCAGCTACTGCAAACTACAGCACCTCGGCCTCACATGGCCGTCCGTGGGATCGGAACTATCATGTTCCTACCTGCGGGACGACATCATTGGCGAAAGCACGGCCATCTGCCAACAGTCATGGCGCCGACTTGGTCTTCCTTGTCACTCAAATGAATCCATCAGCCGGAATCAAGCTTTCAACACATAAGCTAATCAGGACCAAGAAGCATGCTAGTCGGAATATTTCCACGTTTGATTTTCGACTAATGCCAATTCTGTCATGTCGTAACGGCCCAGTGATCGCCGCCTGCCCCTTTAACGCATGCGCGGCGATGCACGGTCGATGCTATGCGCAACCCGACTGTGAGTCGAAGGTTCTTATATCGCAGACAGGGATAGAAGAGCACAGGCTTTCGTCTCTGCTCGGGGCTCACCTACAGCTCGTCGGCCTCGTGCGGGCCGGACCTCTTTTCTGCCCTGCTCGCGCGCTCTGCCAATCCGTCGTTGACGGCCTTGAGGTTTTCATAGTTGGGGCCGTCCTCGCCCAGCCCCCAGGCGAAGACACCGCCGAGGCCCATCTTATCCACAAGCGCGGGGAACTTGCGGAGAATTGCATCGCGGTTATCGTACGTCCACCACCGCTTTTCGGCCCTGTCCAGGTAGTAGAAGCCGCCGCCCTTTTCATCGTACTTTCCCTCCTTCTGAGATCTCTCGAAAGAGTCCTTGACCTCGTTCGGAACGCCATCGTTCCAACTGAAGCCGCCTGTCTGTCCCAAGTCGCCGCCTGTAACGGGGTCTTCCATCAGCGGCGTGGGGCAGCCAACCTCCTGGCCCTCGGGGCAGTCGGTGGCCTTGAACCACTTTGTGTAGAAGGCGAAGCCGAGGTTGATCTTGTGGGCGGGGACGCCGCGGGCGACGTAGTTCTCCACGGCAATTCGAGAAAGTTCCATGCCGGTGTGGTGCTTCGTGACATTATCACGGCGGTTCATCATGTCGTAAGTCATGACATTGACGAAGTCGAGGGTGCGCTCGATGCGGGGGACGGTCTCCTTGGTAAAAGCAATCATGTCGCGCTCCAGGCCGGGCGTTGCGGCTGAGATCAGCTTGCCCCTTGGGAGCTGTCTGCGAACCTCCTCGAGAAGCAGGGGATAGGCGTCAATCTCCCACTTCTTCTCCTCGTTGGTGATGTTCTTGTAGTCCTCGCCATTGCCGCTGCAGTCCCGTGTTAGAGGGTGTCAAGGAGATGATAGATATCGTCGCCAACTCACCCTGGATACTCCCAATCCATATCAATGCCTGGTTGGAGGCCGGGTTAGCATCCCACCGAGGCATCGGGATCATACAACTCACCATCGGCGCCGGTGACCCTGACCATTTCTGCAACATTCTTGGCCCACTTCATGCGCGACTCCGGGGTGCGGGCGGCGGTGTCGAAGCCCTTGGTGTCGCTCCAGCCGCCGATGGCGACCATGATCTTGGTGCCAGGCTTGAACTGCTCACGGGCCTTGTCGACGGTGGTGAAGAGGGACGGAAACTCCGTAACGTCCTTGTTGAAGGTGTCGGAGTTCATGAAGGCCAGCTCCACGTGGGTGACATGAGACACTAGTTCTTTGGAGGGCACGTTGGGGTGTTGACTAAGAATGGGCGTCAGTAGCGGCAACGACGACGGGAGCAATCGAAAGCCAAGACTGACCCGGTGAGGTACATCACACAGCGCAAGTTCTCGGCGGACGCCATCTGGGCGGAATGCGCCAGTAGTGTCAACAAGCCGCCGAGGGCCAGAGAGGGCAGCTTCATGATTCGAAGGCGCGCGGCGGTCGGTGAAGGCGGCGGATTCGTGATACTTGGTGGTGGATGGGGTTGAAGAAGTGGAAGTACCACTGGCCAGTCGTGCTTTCGCGTTGATTTCGCAGTGAATACCCGAGCGCGAAACACACAAGTATGAAAGGGGAAAGAAGGGCCGCCCGGTCTTTCCGTTTGCACCGTGGATTGCGATGTCGTATTACCTAACTTTCACGAGATAGAAACTGTACTGAGCTTTTAAGACATTCCAGGAAAGGGCCTCCCTGTCTTCCTTCTCTTTCCCGTTTTCCGTCGTTTCGCGGTTCGAGGTGCTGTACTGGGTCGACTTGGCTGGCAGGAACCCCGCAGTGGCGGATGCTTCCCCTCGCGATCCGCAACGAAGCTGCACCTTCCGTGAGCCAGCCGGAGCTTGGAAGTACTACTACCTAGGTATTGAGCTACCCTTGGCGCGTGGGGGGAAACTGCAGTGACCCCGCTCCCGTTATGGGCGAAATAGATGCAAGTCAAAAAGTTGATTGGAAGCCATCATGCAGGCAAGTTCAGGGTCGGCAGTTCCCTATCTACCTCTCCATGGATCTAGACCAGCTACCACTCGAGCTTCCTCCTTTCCTCGTGCCTCTCTTCAACTCGCCGATGAACCCCTCCAGTCCGTCCATAGTCTGGAAGGGCCCCGCGCAGATTGACTTTCTCAAATAGTCCGCGATCGTTTCTCTGCAGCTTCTGTTCTCAGCGCAGCGCCAGTCTGCTGGTACCAAGGTTGCAAGTGCATGGTAAAGAAGCTGAGGAAACCGAGGTAAATTAAGGTTCTTTGAAGGGCCTTGTTTCTTCGGTAGTTCTGGTACTAGCAGCTCCCTGCTTTGTCGCCGGTAGACAGATCCCTGCCCACAGCTCGGTGAGAGCTGTAGTGGGTCACAGCACCCACACCTCGGTGAGAGGTTCACCTTGAAAATTTCGTCCCCGAACCTTCGCTGCCGCTTCGGTCAGCTTCTGTCACCAGTCTGCCCTCTTAGCTCTGGACGCGTCCTGTTCCGACACCTATCTACCTGTTTTCGCACAGCTTAGTCGGCGTCGCAAACATGTTTGAGAACCTCTGCACCCTGCCTCTGTCCGCCGAGGTCTTCACCCAGGCCCTGCACCCGACCGAGCCTCTGCTCACCGTCGGTCTGTCCTCCGGCCATGTCGAGACCTTCCGGCTCCCGGCCTCGGCCGACGACGCCTCTGATGCGTCCGGCGACGCTGACACTAGCATTTCGTCCACCGGTAGGGGCGCGATCGAGAGCATCTGGCGTACGAGGCGGCACAAGGGGAGTTGCCGAGCTCTCGCCTACAGCCACGATGGAGAAGGTCAGCGTCTAGTCCTCTGCTGCACTTGCATCCAAGAACCACAGCTAACCAAGTCCCCCTGCAGCACTCTACTCTGCTGGTAGCGACGGGCTTCTCAAGCACTTCTCTCCGATCACCGGCAAGGTCATCTCCAAGATCGCCCTCCCCTCCTCGAACAAGCAGACCGACGCTGCGACCCTCATGCACGTCCTGAATCCCCAGAGCCTCCTCCTCGGCTGCGACTCCGGTGCCATGCACATCATCGACCTCCGAGACGGCGCCCCCGGCGCGAAGCCTGCCCAAACCCACTTCCCCCACTCCGACTACGTTTCCTCCGTCGTGCCTCTCCCACCCTCCGCCGAGAGCACCTCCGGTTTCCCGAAACAGTGGGTTTCGGTCGGCGGCACCACTCTCGCTGTCACAGATGTGCGCAAGGGTGTCCTCGTCCGATCTGATGATCAGGAGGACGAGTTGCTGTCTGCCACCTACGTCCCTGGCCTCGGCCCGAAGAACAACCGCAACAACGGCGTCGTCGCTGTTGGCTCTGGATCCGGTGTCGTGACCGTATGGGATAGGGGCGCTTGGGACGACCAGCAGGAGCGCATCATCGTTGATGGCGGAAAGTCTGGCGGCGAGAGCCTCGACACGCTGGCCCTGGTGCCAGAGGAGCTCGGCATGGGCAAGAAGCTGGTCGTCGGCCTCGGTGACGGCAGTCTGAGGGTGGTGGACCTCGTCAGCAGAGATGTCACAAAGGACATCAACCTGCGGCACGACGAGGTTGAGGGCGTCATCTCGGTTGCATTCGACTCGCAAAACCGCCTGATCACTGCTGGAGGCAGGACGGTCAAGGTGTGGGAGGAGCTTTCGGAGCTTCAGGGAGACGACGAAGACAGCGAGGAGGAGAGCGACAGCGAGGATGAGGCCGGCGGCAAGCGACGCGCCGACAGTGACGATGACAGCGATAGCGACAGTGACGATGGAAAGAGACGGAACAAGCGCCAGAACACGGGAGCCGCGGCCAAGCTGGGCCCCATGGGCGCACACGGCATTTTGGGTTTTGATGGCCTGGACTAAGTCGATGTAACTAATGATACCCAATGCTGTCTGAAAGGGACAGGCAAACCAACAGAACGCCCCGTCTCCAAGCGCGGACATGTCTTGGACGTACGGATTGGCTTCTGATGTCTACACAGGCTCGTCAACGTCAAAGTTCGAGTCGTTCAAGGACATATGTACACATACATCTACGCGGACTCCGCTTCTTTTCTTTTGCCGATTTCTGACGCCGGCCCCGGGACTTGGGCGAATCTCCGCAGCGGTCGGACCCCGCTCCCCGCCAATGACGAATGCTTGACAGATTCAAGACCGCCCTCTCTAATGTTATCTTCACATCTCCAGTCTCATTTTGAATGCTTCCTCGTCTTTTGCACTCATTTGTTTTTATGACAAACCTAGCCAGCTTTCTCAAAACAACTCGACATGGACACAATTGGCCCCTTCGTTTTCGGCATCACCACGCCCAAGGTCTTCTTCGGGCCAGGCACCTTGAGCAATTTGCCAGCCGAGCTCAAGTCCCGAAACCTGGCGAAGCCGCTCATCATCTGCTCACCCTCCCGCACGTCCCTAGCCGTCAAGATACAGCGGAAGCTATCGGAAGCGGGCATCACGGACACCGAGATCCTCGACACGGCCAAGGTGCACAACCCGAGCGAGATCATCGCGCCGGCTGTCGAGCGGGCGGCGAACCGGGACGTCCTCGTGTCCGTCGGCGGCGGCAGCGCCGTCGGCCTGGGGAAGGCCATCGCCCTGCGCACGGGGATGCCGCAGGTCGCGATCCCGACGACGTACTCTGGCTCGGAGATGACGCCGATCATCGGGGAGACGAAAGATGGCAAGAAGACGTCCACCGCGGACCCCAAGATCCTTCCCAAGGTTGTCATTTATGATGTTGACCTGACGATGGACTTGCCTGCCAAAATCAGTGGTCCTAGCGGTCTCAACGCCATGGCACATTCTTGTAAGCATTTCCCATGAAAAGGAAAATCAAGACATGCGTTCACAGTGTGGTTGAATCGGACAACCCAAACCATGCACTCGTTACCATCTTACTGACAAAGACACAGTCGAGGCGCTGTACTCGCGCCAGGCCAACCCGATAACAAACCACCTCGCCCTCGAGTCCATCAAGGCTCTTTCCCGGGCACTGCCGGCCATCGCCTCGGACCCGACATCGGACGAAGCACGCACGTCAGCCTTGTACGGCGCGTTCCTCGCCGGGCTCCTCGCATCGGCCACGGGCATCGCACTCCAGCATAAGCTGGCCCATGCCGCAGGCGGGACCCTGAACCTCCCCCACGCCGAGACGCATTCCATCCTACTGCCTCACAGCATCGCCTACAACGCCAGCTGCTTCTCCGAAGACATCCGGAAGAAGCTCTCGTCGGCCCTGCTCCAGAGCACGGACGACTCGGCTGCGGGAATCGTGGCGGGCCTAAATGGACTTCTCCGACTGTTAGAGATCCCGACCGGGCTGAAGGATGTCGGCATGCAGGAGGGCGACATTGACCGGGTAACGGACGTTGCGTCCGATACGCCGTACTGGAACCCGCGTCCGCTGGAAAAGGCCAAGATCCGCGAGATTGTTCGGCGAGCGTGGGCCGGGGAGCCAGCCAGGACTGATCTCTAGAATTCTGGGGGGTTATATTCATCATGATCTCGTCTTTATCTGTGTTTTCTATGCGCCGGGTCTGCTGTAGTCTAGCGTTCTTACTCTCTTCCACGTCTCCCTTGCCACTCTCTCCTGCGCCTCCCGGCCCGTCTCCGTGTCAGTGGATCCCGCAGGTCTGGACCATCGTCAGCTTCGTTCCCGATACACCATCACAAGGTCGGACAACTCACCGGATGGCTAGGTATAGCCTGCCGCCCAGCTTGGCGTCTGGGATAATGCTGGTGTCCTCTGGCGGGTTTGCAATCGTCACCAGGCCGCCGGCCTCCTCGAGGATAGCAATTCCCGCAGCAACGTCCCTAGAGCTTCTCGTCAGCATCGAGGCCAGCTCTGACCTTGGAATTGGGAACCTACCACTCCCAGCATCCGCCTTCCCACCAGATATCAAAAGAACCCATGGCAGTGTACGCCAGGTCCAGCGTCGCACTTGACTCAATCAGCACCTCTTCACTCTCTCTCTCTCTCACACGCATTGAACTCACCTCCCCAGACTTCGCATGCCGTGCACCATCCCCCCCAACCCTCCCCGTCCGCCCCGTTCAGCAGCCATGTTGACAAAGCTCTCCACCTTGCGGTGCATGTTCCCATCAGGCCTGTCCCTCCGGTCCTTGCCCCACTCGCACGAGAACACGCACCCGCTGGGCGCATTCGCCGGCAGCGGCGCTTGCACGAGCGGCAGCTTTTGCGTCTCGTTCATCCACGCGCCGCGCCCCTTGCAGGAGGAGAACGTCTGGCCGAGAAAGGGCGCGTTGATGATCCCGATGACGGGCTTTCCCTTGACGGCGAAGCCGATGGAGACGCAGAACATGGGGAAGAGGTGGGTGAAGTTGACGGTGCCGTCGAGCGGGTCGACGATCCAGGTCGGGTGGTCGTCGACGAGGTAGTCGCGCGAGGCGCCGGAGGAGTACGTCTCCTCGCCGATGAACCTGCGGCCTTCTGTCAGTGCCGCCGAAACTTTCATGGCGATTTTGGCTCACTTGTGGTTTGGGTATTTGGCTGTGATGGACTTGTGAATGAAGGCTTCGACTTCTGGAGGTGGGAAAGATTCAACCCGTCAGTCACGAAACTTGATTCACGGCAGCAAGCTTGCCATCGGGATGTACGTCCCCCCTCTCTCTCTTGCGTGTTTGCGCACTCACCTGTATCCGTCTTGGTCACCAAGTCCACCGAGCTCTCCTTCTCAGTAAACACCTGCGCGGCGCTGCCGTCGTACCTAGACTTTGCGGCGCTCATGAGCATTGCGCCCGCGTCCTTGCCCAGCTGGACGGCGAAGTCGTAGATTTCGCCGAGCTCGGCGTCGCTGATGTCTGCCATGGTTGTCTGTACCTTGCGAGGAGCGACTCCAAACAAACACAGTAATTCACAAATCGGACGTACTTCGCGGTACCTATGAACAACGAGAAGAGAAGAAAAAAAGTATAAAAAGCTAAAAAGAGCTGAAACCGCAAGAGAGGAAAATCCAGAAACGACATTGACCACACCCGTCGGAAAAGGACCGGCTGCGGCACCCTTTGCCAGAGCTCCCTCCCCGCTGGCTATCAGTCATAACACACAATCGCAGTGGAGACCTCTACCGCTGGGCCGCCGCCAGCCGACCGCGGAAGCACAGCGGGATGACGTCCGGTGCGCCATGAGCAACAGCAGCCCCCCACCCCCTGCCGGACCCCTAAAGTGGCACCCGGGCGCCCTGATAGGCGGTTAACCCAGTGGCCGCCAACAGCGGGGAATCCCCGCAGTTAGTGCACGACACCACGACTTTGGCACTTACAAAGCCCGTACCTTCAGCGAGCCCAGGTCCAGGGCGGTGGAGTCTCTCCGCCCGCTTGAAGAAACGTCGCCCACGAGAACTGGGGAAAGGAGCAAGAATGGACGGTCAATGGGAGCGGGAGGTCTTATGGAGTTAATAAGGTACCTGAGGTGGTCGTGACCCAGACTCTCGAATTCGCGGGGTGCTTTACCCCGCGACGCCTCCCTCCAAACGGCGCACATTCACCGGCAGAGCGTTCTCGACACACCACGGAACAAGACTTATCCACCAACGCGAATCACGTCCATATCAAGAACGCAGATCTCGACATCTGAAGTCAGTGTGATTGCAATATCACAGCATTACCAGGTCAATCTGCATCCACGCACACCATCCACACTCTCTCCCCGCGTCACAATGGCCTCCCGAATCCTCCTCATCAACGGCCCCAACCTCAACCTCCTAGGCACCAGGGAGCCGCACATCTACGGCTCGACGACTCTCCCGGACGTCGTCGCCGCAGCAGAAAAACAAGCCTCCGACCTCAACATCACCATCCAAAACTTCCAGTCGAACCACGAGGGCGCCATCATCGACCGCATCCACGGGGCCCGCGGGAACATCGACGCCATCGTCATCAACCCGGGCGCCTACACGCACACCAGCGTCGCGATCCGCGACGCGCTGCTGGGCGTCGACATCCCCTTCGTCGAGATCCACGTCACCAACGTCCACGGTCGCGAGGAGTTCAGGCGGCACAGCTACTTCAGCGACAAGGCGGCCGCGGTGATCTGCGGGCTGGGCGTGTTTGGGTACACTGCCGCCATCGAGTTTGCGGCGAGGCACATGAAGGTGAAGAAGGACCAGAAGCTTTGAATGAAGATCGTTGTTGGCTAGGAATGTAACTCTGAGACGATGTCATGAGGAAGAAAAGGATGCTAGTATCTATTGTACAGTCGCTGTTTAAAACCTGTTCATGGAGGCCGTCATGGTGAAAACTGAAAAAGGGAACGAGAATAAGAAAATGCCATGTTTATAGCGACGCCGTGACAGCAGTCGACGGCTCATCCACCCGCAGCTTCATGTCCCTGACCAGTTTCGACCAAGCAACCGCGCCTCTCTTGGCCAGCTCCTCGGGGACATCGCGGTCCTCCTCAGACATCCTCCTGTTGAACAGCTCGAAGCTAACCCAGCCCTCGAAGCCAAGGCCCTGGAAGATGGCCGCGCAAAGCTCCCGGACCGGAAGATAGGCACCTCTCGAGTACTCCCCGTAAAACAGGCGGCAGTTCCTGGACCACGACATGCGCATCGGCTGCTCCGGGTTGTAGTACGGGTGCGTCTCGCAGAGGGGCTCCGCGAGCCTCTCGGCGTCCACGACCTGGACGTAGGCGATCTTGGAGACGTCGACCGTCGCGAGCAGACGCTGGATGGAGTCCTTGACAACCTGCTCGGCATCGACCGTCTTGCCGGACGCCGCCGTGGGATCGGCGAAGATGCGGGCGGCGATATTGAAGGTGTCGAGGCACAGTCCAAAGTTGGGCCGGTCGACGCGCTGGATGACCTCCCAGGACTTCTCCCAGACGTCGACCCGCGTGCCCCAGGCCAGGCTCTCGTACGAGAACCGGATCGGCGGGTTGGACGCCGCGCCGATGTCTGCTACCTCGGCGAGGTCCGCGACGTGGAGGTCGAGGTCCTCGGAGACTTTGTCCGCCGGGAGGACGTTGCTGGGGATCTGGATGAGGTCGGTGCGAAGGATGTGAGCGAGCTGAATCCACACGCGCAGCTCCTCGACCCGACGGGCGTGCTGCTCGCGGTCGATGAGGCCCTCAAAGTGCTGGAAGGGTTGGAGGCAGACGATCTCGATGTTGCGGGCATCGCAGATCCTCCGGACGATCCTGGCGGCGGCAAACTGGTTCTCGAGGAGGGCGGCTCCGCCGGGGAGCTGCTCGGCAAAGTCCATCATGTCCTCGTGCCAGAGCTCGATTCCCTGGTAGCCGTACTTTGCTGCCATGTCCATCTTGTGCTCAAAGGTGTGGCCGGCCCAGCATCGGCCTAGCGACATGGTGCTGATGGCTAGACGGCAAGGCATGTTGTGTGGTGGTATTGATGAAGGATAGGGTTGGGTATCAAAGGTATCAAGCGTAAAAGAAACAAACAGGCAAAAACGTAGGTGATAGGGCTTGCTTAGGAGTCGGTTTGTAGGAGTATTTAGACAGGTTAAGATGTAGATGGAGGGAAAGATATGTTGAGTAGGTATGTAAGTGGTGTTGTTAAATGGGGAAGGCGCGCAACAGTGAATGAAACATGGGTGATTATTTGCAGCTCGGTATCCGTAACAGCGACTTACTCCCCAGTCAAGAGAAACACGAAATCTTCATTAACAGTCAGAACGGGGTGTCCAAGGGCCTCTCATGTTTCTCCTTGGCTCCCCGGATTGCTACGGGCATCCGGATGAGTGGGTTTGGGGGAGGAAATCATTCACCCGCCCTAGGTACCTAGGTATCCCATCTTGTCCGGTTTGCAGCAAGTGTCGAGTGTGCAGTCACATTGATGGGTGAACTCTGGGGTGGCCGAGGGTAGCCGGGCGCATCTGGATGACGCTCTTCCGCAGTTCTGCAGCCCGGGGGTGGTGTAAGAGGAGTCGCTCAATGCCCATCACCAAGAGCGGTAGTTGAAGATGGTGTTGTGCTGCGCTTGGCGGCTGGTGACGACGTTGCCACCAACTGGCTGCGGCTGGCAGGATAAACGCTTCTCCAACAGGGGTGAGGGGATAAACATTCTTCAGCTGCGCCTTAGGGAGTGGGTGAGTGGGTCGGACGTTCTCCGAGCCAGAGACTCCGTCTTGCTGTCGCTCCTTCTCCCACTCGTCTCTGTGTGTTTGTTTCCATGTCATCCGTTCCGAACTGTTCTCCCCTTTCCTGTCATTCGCACTGGACCCTTTCCCACCCTTCCGAGTTCCAGACAGCTCGGCACTTGGCCTCTGTCATGTCTGGAGAGTTCTTTGCCGGATGGGAGCCGACAAGTTTTGGCTCCATTGCCGATACGATTAGCCCTTTGATGTAATGGATCTTGATGCAATGAGCGCCCCCGGACTTTTCCCCGTGTCCCGCAAGAACGATTAATTATTATTGGGCCTCGTAACCAGAGGACGGGGTGGAGAGAAAATGGCATCCGCTTGTCGGTTTCCCCAGTAAATTTTCATCGCGAAAAACGAGTCCTCGATCCTTTCAATATCATTATTATTCTGCTTGCCCGCTGCATGTCACTTTGATGCTTGCAGTTCTCCAACTTACATTATCGTTCACTTATTCGCAATCCAATCCAACCCGTTGATACCCCCATCCCTACCTCCCTATCCAATAACACCCTAATACCATCACCACATCAGATCCATCAACCATGGCCGCTCCCGCTTCTCTGGAGAACAAGGTAGACGATGCCATCGCCGCCAAGATCGAGCAGCTCGACCGCCACGGCTACCTCTTCGGCCAGAAGATCACACACTCCCTGTCGCCCCTCCTGCACAGCACAATCTACGATGGCATCGGCCTGAACTGGGAGCAGATGCGCCTCGACTCGGCAGACATGCCGCTCTTCCTCGAGCTCATCAAGCACCCCAAGTTCTACGGCAGCTCCGTCACCATGCCCAACAAGGTCGCCATCATCCCCCACCTCGACGAGCTGACCCCCGAGTGCCGCGACGTCGGCGCCTGCAACACCCTCTTCGTCCGCGAGCGCGAGGACGGCTCCCGGATATACTGCGGCACCAACACCGACGTCGTCGGCGTCCGCGAGTCCTTCGTCCAGAACGTGTCCGACCCGGACGCCGTCTACCACGACAGGCCCGCCCTCGTCGTCGGCGGCGGCGGCGCCGCCCGCAGCGCCGTCTACGCCCTGCGCAAGTGGATGAGGGCCACCGACATCTACCTCGTCAACCGCGACAAAGCCGAGGTCGACGCCGTCATCGCTGAGTGCACCGAGCGGGGCTACGGCCAGGGACTCTACCACGTCTCCACCGTCGCCGAGGCGAGGGACCTCGACGCCCCCGGCGCCATCGTCGCCTGCGTCCCCAACTTCCCCCCCAAGACCCCCGAGGAGATCGTCGCCCGCGAGGTCATCGTCGAGTTCCTGTCCAAGGACCGCAAGGGCGCCATGCTCGAGATGTGCTACAACCCGACCCCTTACACGGAGCTCGCCGCCCTGGCTGAGGACAATGGCTGGCAGCTCATCCTCGGCACCGAGGCCATGATCTACCAGGGCTTGGAGCAGGTTAGTCCCCATACTGAGACTCAAGTTGTTGAACACCGGCTAACAGCATCACAGGACCGGTACTGGACTGGCAAGGAGGTGGAGGAGCTGCCCGTTCAAAAGGTGAAGGAGGTGATTGCCGCCAAGCTGTCGCAACACTCGAAATTGTAAAGTAATCAGGGCTCGGGAGGTTTTGCATACATACATACATTCTTAGCGTTGTTTTAACAAGAAACGAATTATGAAGAACTGGCCGGACTTTGAATTGAGGCTGCAGTGCTGTGATATCAAGTCTTAACCAACGGGTCGAGGTATGCCACATACTCGGCTCCTGAGATAGTCAGTGGTCTCTTCAGAACTTCTGTCGTTAGTAACCATACTGTAGCAGCTGAAGACTTGTATATATATATTGTACATGGCGTGCGCACTTATTACATCTCCAAGAACACCAACACACTAGAACTCTCGGTCACAGGCGAGCGGCCCATTGCTATCGCTTAGAACGACGTGAAGAGGTCTATCCAGGGCTCAAGTCTTCGCGTTGTCTCGTTTCGGAACTTCTTCTCATAATGCGTGATGGGCAATGTACCTATTTGCTCAAGCTTAAGGGTCTGGGGTTTGTCATGACAGCCCCACGTATTTGCTTCGCAGGGAAAGTTGAACAAAAGAAATGAGCACAGCAATCCAGAAACGAAATGTGAACAGCCGATGCAACTAGACTCACCGAGTATGAGATCCCTACACGCATACCCGGTGGGATGTTCGGGCTTTGTACGGCACGTCTCCGGGTCCCTAATTCCCCGCTGATTCATCTTGCGCACTGTACGTCTACCTCCCATCCACTTACCGAAAAGGCCAACAACCGTCCAGATTCGCCGAAACAACGCGTCATTACCAAGAGCCGTGTCATCCCCCTACAGTGAGCTTTGGTGGTCGTCGACTGGATGGGATGGGGTGGGCGGTGGTAATCGTTTATCCGCAAGAACGGGCGTTGCGGAGCAATTCTTACGCATGGCGCCGCCAAGCGGGGCTGATCACTTTCCTCCTGCCTTTTACGATATCGTCAACACGGGAGGTGTGACAGCTCGCGAAAAAAAAATCAGATCCCGAAGTTGGCTGACGAGGTGTTTTTCAAAAGGCATTTCGGGTTGTTTGGGAGCGAAGACAGGAGATTTTATCGACGGGAGCTAGAATCGTCCAAGAGACTTGGCGGTTGGGCCAAGCTTCTTTGAGGCTCCAACGTACGACGTCCGAGATATGGATCTCTAACGACAGGACCTACCATTCCATGTCCGATGGTCTCGGAACTTTTAAAATGATGTTACCGGGTCTTATTCGTGCCCATGGGTGGATGTCCCCTTGCAAAAGTGCCCCTCATCCATTATTAGTCCAGTCTCAGCAGCTTCACATGGTACTTCCATCGTCAGAACTGCGAGCATTTTTGAGACTGAAGAGAGATATTCGCAGCTTCAAGAGCGGCTTGATTTGGCAACTGCTTTGGTTCTATATGTCCAGCCAGGCACTTCTTCCCAACCGGAACATGCATTGCGTGCTCGGGAAACCCCCTCCCCTGGCCCTTAAAACCCTACATCAAACATTACCACCACCGAAACGTATTGTACATCCCATCCCCATGCGGCGACCAGCCCACCTCGGTCTGGTTCCGACGTACCCAAGCGCCCAAGCCAACTCTGCATCATGCTTGGGTCCAGAAATGGGATCATATCGTTCCACTGCTCCGGGTATCGTCTCCTTCCCGCCTCTTTCTTTACACGCCTGATATGATGTATCCGTATTCTTTTCGTCCGACAGCCTCATGTGGAGCTTTGCATGGGCGCGTCGTCTCACTCGGTATCTCGGCTCGGGATGATCAAAAAAGCTTGTGTGGGAAAATTTCCTCCTTAAAACCGGGAAATGTCCACATCGCTTTCTCTCTCACCCATTTCTCAAATGCCCTTAATCATGATTAGTAAAAAAACCGCTGTCCCAAGTATCTTTAAAAGCTCGTCTTCCTCTCTACCTGGCTGACCTCCCCTTCGTCCGACTTCTCCCCGAGGCCGGTAGCTCCGTCCTCGGAGTCTTGCTGCCGGAAGCTGCGGTCCTCGGCCAGCTCGTCCATGATGGTCTTGTTGGCCCGCCACACGGGTTTCACCTGGAACAGGCGGTCCATCATCTCCAGCGGCACCGACTTGGTCTCGGGCACGAGGAAGAAGGTGAAGACGGCCGACATGATCATGAGCGAGGCGAAGAAGAAGTACACGCCGTACGACCAGGCGTTGAACATCTGCGGCGTGAAGCGCGAGATGATGAAGTTCCAGAACCAGTTGTTGGCAGCCGCGCTGGCCTGGCCGAGGGACCGGGTGTTCTGGTCGAACATCTCCGAGTTGATGACCCAGGGCGTTCCGTTCCAGGAAGGTGTGTAGAAGCTGAGCAAGAGCATGTTAGCTGACGGAAACGCACGCGTGGCTGGCTCGAGAGACCAGAGGAGGAGGCCAACTTACACTGTCCACAGGTAAAAGAACACCATGGCGGAGATGCCTCCCGAAGAGAGACCGCCTCCGGTGCTGCTGGGCGGGTTGAGCGCCAGGTAGCCGCCGATGTACCACATGCAGAGGGATCCGCCAATGGCACCGATCATGAGCAGGTTACGACGGCCCAGGTGGTCGATGAGCCACAGGAGCCACACGAAGGTGACGATGGTCTTGACGACGCCGAAAATGCCCGTCGTGAGGAAGCCCGTGTTGGTGCCGGTGATGCCGATGCTCTTGAAGACCGTCGGGCTGTAGTAGTTGATGGCGTTGATGCCAGAGCCGTTTTGCCACAGGAAGAGCTATCGATGGCTTTGTTAGCGACGGCAGCCGAAGGAACCCGACGAAGACAACTCACCATGCCACCGAGGAAGAAGCGCCACTGGACCTTGCGATCCTTGAGCGAAGCAAAGGGCTTCCAAAATCCGGCGCCGACCTCCGTCCGGTATCGCTCGAGCTCGGCTTCGATGTAGCTGACCTCCTCGATCATGTACTTGTCATTGGCGTCCAGGTTTCTATCGAGGTAAATCACGTCAGCTCAAGTCCACGCCTAGAGTCACGTGGTTTCTAGAAAAGGCCTACCTCATCCAGCACAGGGCCTTCATGGCCTCCTCCTTCCGGTCCTTGGTGAACAGCCAACGGGGCGACTCGGGAATCCACAGGGCTCCGATGAGCAGCAGCCCAGAGGGGATGAGCTGCACAGCAAAGGGGATGAGCCATTGGGAGTGGCTGGGGGCCATGGTGGAGTCGACGCCGTAGTTGATCCAGAAGCCGACGAGACCGCCGATCTGCCAGCCCATCTCGTAGATGCCGACCAGACGACCGCGCACCGCGGGCGGGGAGAGCTCGGAGATGTAGATGGGCGTCATGTTGGAGCATCCGCCCACGCCGATGCCCGCGAGCACTCTACCGGCGAGGATGAGGCCCAGGCCGCGCTCCCTGTTGGCGCCCAGCATCATGCCCGCGCCGAGCATGAACACGAGCGTGAAGGCGATCAAGCTCTTCTTGCGGCCGAGGAAGTAGCTGCTGCCATAGGCGAACAGGCTGCCGAAGAAGGCGCCGGCCTGGTAAACGGAGACGATGTTGGACTTGAGGAGGGCCAGGCCCTCGGGGCTGTAGGAGGCGAACTCGAATTCTGTTACGAAGGAAGGCAGGGCGAGAGTAGTTCCGATGAAGGCGGAGTCGTATCCGATCGTGCAACTGGCCCAGGACGCGATGATGGCGCAAGTGTAGACGCGCCAGTTGTAGACGGCCTTGGGCGTCGGCCGGTCCTCGACGAGGGCGAGGAGGGCCATGACGAACGGATGTTCTGGTGGTTGGTGATGGAGATGTGATGAGAGGGGTGTTCGGACGATGCTGCTCGTTGAGACAGTCTGAACTCCAAAACAAAGTTGGGGTTGAGCAAAGCAAGAGGGCCTCCTTTTTGGTTCGGCGGCCGGGGTTGCCTTTGTTATATGGCCGCGTTCTCCTGTGTCAGGGTTTCGTTCCGAGTTGGCAAAAAGACTTACCGGCTGACAGGTCGGCGCGCGCGTATCGGTGCGTCTGGGGTAAGAAAGGGGACAGTCTGGGGGACCTCAATGCGGAGGTTTGGTCATCACAAACACACGGGGATCCGGGGTAGACTGTGACGAACGCTCTCGACTCGTGGCTGCGAAGGTTGACGCAGAGGAGTCTGGGGTGAACGCTTCTCCAGCCAGCCAGACAGAGAGATGGGCTGCCGGCTCTCGCATAGCCTCCGAACCGGAGCAAAATCTGCATCTAAACGAACTGACTCGTCTCCATAGCGGCGTGGAGACCGGTAGGTCTGCATAGGACCACCGCCTCTACGCACTGATCCCCGGCACTAATATCTCATTCCGTCTTAGATCCACGCCCTAGACCCCAGAATTTCTGGAGAATCCCTGCCAAGGATGGGGCTCCGGGGTTGAACGTTTATCCTCTCAGCGTCTCAGCGCTTCCGCATTTCCATTCAACTGTCTCGCATTGCACGTGGAAGTCGGAGGACGTTCCAACTTGCTGGCTTCCGGCGGCGCGGAATGAGGGCAATGTGGGTGAAAGAGGAGTAACCCCAGACTTGCTGCCTGTCAGATGGATCTGGGTGAAGCACGGGGGGGAATGAGGGGGCGGCGCATATCTCCGCGCAGGGGCTAGCCAGAGTTGACTGGAGTTGAGTATATCCGGCTGAGACACACCAACAATGGCCGCTCGCTCGCAACTGTGGCAATTGACGGGGTGAAAGCCCGACTCTGGTCGTCATTGGCCGTGCTGCTATCGCGGCGGCATCGTCGGAAACCATTTACCGGCCTGACGAGAGATTGGCCCGCTGCCAAGCAAGAATCCGACGGAAGCCATCGTCAACTCCATTGGGAGTTTGACAACTCCATTTTGCTTGCCCTCTTCCACACGTAAAGGGGTAGATGACTCATTGATGATTATGCATGAAGTAGAAATTTCACACTTCCGAGTCCACCCTACCAAGTGATTGTGGCTTTCTCAAGCTCGTTACCAAAGATTCCATGGATGGTGCACCATATCAATATGCAAAACCAGCAATTTTGTCTGCACACCTATTTTATGTATTGTCGTTGTCGAGAAAAGAGTCCCAGGGAAAAGTGCCCGATTCGACTGTCTACAATAGGGCGTGCGGAGCGTCCTCAACATTCTTGCAGAAGAGAACTAGATGGCAAGAGACTGGTGATTGTAATTCCGCCCTCTAATTGTATCCGTTCGGGTGCCCACCAGTTTCACTGTTCAAAGCCCGCTGATATGGGATGCTCCACGTTTATGCCGGCGAACTTGCAAAAGGCCAATGGTCGAGCGAGGTAAGAATGCTGCGGTCTCCATAAGAAGGTATGAAAAGGGCTAGAAGGCCCGTTGTCTTCCAAACCAGTCGTCTTGGCGCGGATGAACACAACTCAGCAGCAAGGGGGAACAATCCGTCCTCATCGGTCCGTTACAGCAGGGCCAGTCAAGCTGAGCCAGGGACAATTGTAGAGGAAATTTCAAGGCTGCAAAGCGCCAGGATAAGCATTCATCTTCTGCTGAAAGGTCATAATACATTAAATTCTATCACATCCCCCCAAACTCACCCCGAAGCATATCCGTCAAATCTGACCCAGGAGCGAAGCCGAGATTGGCCATAAACTGCGGGTCAGCCTCCATGCTGTCTGTGCAGTCTATGGAGGCGAGTTCGTCCATAATGGCGTCGTAGTCTACCCCGTGGGTCCCTTGGCCCATCAGGTAGGGTGCTTGTGTGGAAGGCAAATGACCCATAAATCCCGTTGGGAACGCGTCCAGCTGACTTCCGGGGGTAAAGGGCATTGTCCTCGCAGTGGATGGACTAGCAGAGGAGGCTGCCGGGAGGTAGCCGTTGCCGTTCTGGTGGTAAGAGTCCGTGTTCATCGGGAATGATGGAAAGTGGGCGCCATGGCGCGACGTAGGCTGCGAGAACCGGGGGGCAGTCGACTCGGCCTGGATAGGCGTTTTGCCGCCTGGCTCCGGGTCCGTTGGCGTCGATTCCGCGTTCGTCGTCTGATCTTGCCAAACGGATATCAAATCCGCCATAAGAGAGTTCCATCTTACTTTGTCATCGCCTTGCAAAGCTTTCACACAACTCTTGGTATTAGCGATGCTCATGTACGTGACAAGAAGTGGCGAGACACCAGCTGCGCCAAAGTGAGCGATGGAACTCTCCAGAACCTCCATCATGCTCCATATAAGCGAAAGTCGTGGATCAGCCATCAACGTCAGCGTGGCGCCTAAAAAGGTGGCCTGTATCAAGAACGCCGATGGGAGGATGGGTATCGTAGACGCGCCGAATACAACCGAGTTGCAAAATGAGAACCGAGGGTCAAGCACTTGGACCAAGTTTGCGGCACCAATCTGCGGCGCAGCAATACCGGACTCGACGCTCTGGTTGAGCGTGCGGAAGAACTGGTAAAGCTGGTTGAAAGAGCTCAACGACTGCGCAGGCTGTACGGCTGCCTCGATGTTATCGGTCCCGAATCCAGCCCGAGGCGCCCACGGGGCCCATTCCTCGGGCCCATGCTCGCCCGCCGGCTTGTCTTTCATATCGTTGGACCTCATGTGCGGTGTCTGCCCAAGCCTCAAAGAAACTATCGTGTCGAGCATAAGACAAGCCATCAAGACCCGATCCAGAGCATCTGAGTTTGCTTCGGGCGTCAGGGGTACTGGTGGTCCCGGCATAGAGTTTCGGCCACCATTATATAACCTTGCGTCCTTGAGGCCCATGGAGCCCCTAACAGCAAGACCGATGAGCAAAGAAGCGGCGGCGGCATTGTCTTGACCTAGCTTCACGAGAGACAACACGAGAAGAGCCTTAACATGCCCTAGCGCCATCTCTGTTTCCACTGGTATCAGGCTGCGTGCTGCTGCAAGTATCAGGCTTGGCCGGTCTGGAGATTTCGCGTGTCCGGAAGCTCGGGATGACTTTGAATCCTGGAATGCACCTACTGCAAGGGCGCACCAGAGCTCAGCATGCGCGGCACTGGTAGTAGAATCTTCCGGGTCGATGTCGAGTCCGTCTGGTGGATATGAGGCGGCAGCATTATCGAGGACTTCCTTGTGGTTCAATATTGGAAGCCAACTGTGGGTGTAAGAATAGTATACTTCAAGCAGCCGTGGATGATTCCTCGGAAGCTTAAATCGTCGCCGGGATCGAGAGCCGTGGCGATTCCTTTGAGGTGGCGCACCGGAGGCGGCGTCGGTCGAGCGTTCGGGGGCGGTTGTCTTGGGAGAAGGTTCGGTTCCTTCCTGTGGTGTGGCGTCGTTCCGTTTGTTGCGGCCGTCTGCCTCGGGGTCTGAATCGTCTCCTGAGGTGTCTTGGCGAGGGCTTACACCATCTTTGCCAGAGAGAAGTCGGTCGATGTCCTTGTGAACTCGACATCTCCTCCACCTCTTGTGAAGACGGTTGCCAGCGTCGTTATCTTTGTCGACCAGGAGCGACTGTCCGTCGTCGCCCTCACGGGCAAGCAGCTCGGTCAGCTTTTCTTCCGTACCAGGGACCTGGTCGAACAGCCAAACCAGGGCAAGCTCCAGAGTGCGAATCAGGCCTGTCTGCACACCGCGCTTCTTAGGGGCGACGTTGTATGTGCATTGCCTGGATAGTGTCACACAGGAGAAGCATTGCGGCTGAACGCCGTCGCATTTCTCTCGCGCACTGCAAGCGCAGTTAGCATCCAGCCGAGCGCGCAAGACAAGTCGGACGAGCGAGAAGGTTGTGATTTGATAGACGAGAGGTGAAAGAGAGGAGAAGAACATGGGCATTTCTTACCTCCGGCATTGGTCGCAGGCTCGAGAAACGCGCTGGCGCTTTGGGGCTGACGTCGAGGTGGTGGCATTCGTCGTCTCGGCATCGTGAGCCTTTCTCTTGGATGGCATCCTTCAATCGACGCCTCGCATCCGATGGCAGAACAGCTGCAGGGACTCACACCGTTGAGGGCGGCATGAGGGGTGCGATGGTAGCGAAGAGAGTTCAATCTGAGCTGCAAGGGGACGACGGTGACGGCGGCAGTGGCGGCGGTGGTTGGTGGTGGTGATGGTGATGGTAGGTGGTTGACGTCTTTGCTTCTCCAAGATTTCCCTTGCACTCGACGGAGGTGGGGAAATCCTGGGGTAGCCTCTCTCTATCTTTCTTCGTTTCTTCTTCGTCTCTTCTTTGTGCCTGCCTCTACACAAACTCTTTCTCCTTCGGTTGAGTCGGACAACGAGCGCACAGGTTGTTTTTTGGTCGATCTGAGCTGGGGAGGAGTGAAGGTCAGCTGGGAATCCGGCGGACACTAATTGGCTACTTGGTCATAGGTACAGAAAGGCGTGATGTGGAGCGTTAGTACAATACCCTGAAATGGCTGCATAAAGCATGCTGATGGAAGTACTCTTCAAGCATACCTGCCAGGGAAAAACACTTACCAGAGTACCCGTCGCGACCAGCTAGGACCCCTGCCCAAGGTCTCGGTAGCGAGGTACATCCCCCTCATCTTCCCAACCTTAAGGGAGTAGAGGGGCATTTTTCAGCCTGTATCCGTATTCTAGGTAGGTGAGGAAGGCAGGCTCACGCACACACACACACACACACACACACACGGATCCGTACTTCCTTTCCTTTCCCTTACCGTTTACCTCACCTACGGATACCTCCTCGCCTTACCTCAAGCCCTTGTCGTTGCTTCTCAGCCATCCCCCGCCCGACCGTCGGAAACACTATGGAGAACAGCTTCTCCCCTTCGAAGCGTCTTCCCGCCTGACACTTCTGCCCGCCTGAGGAGCTCCCAGCGGACGGGCCTCGACGGCACCGCCTACCTACCTACCCTACCTTACCTAGACAGACTTCGGTCTTCGGTCACCAGCTCGCTTTACCTCGCCTGCTCGCACTCTCCCAGCTCGACAATCGCACCAGGCGCTTACGCGCGCATTCTCCCTCGGCTACCTTGCCAAACGCTTGACAAACACGTCCACCGGCTGTCTGTTTGAGGACCATGGCGACGGCCGGAGTGAAGCGGTCCTTCGTGGCCTCGTCCATGAACGAGGGCGACGACGTTGATCAACACCACCAGCTGGAGAACCCCACCAAGTTTGTTCGTGTCGACGCTCGCATCAGTGGCTACAGCGCCTCTCCGAGTCAACCGCAGAGCCCGAGGACGAACAGCAGTCGCTATTCCATGGCTGCTTGCTCAAGGCCCGAGACGCCCGTCACCAGACCGGCCACTCCGATAGCCCACCTGCCAAACGAGATCCCACCCTTTCCCGCAGATGCCTCCATCGTTCTTGCTGGCATACGCGGCGCCGGAAAGTCCACTCTGGCCATCATCGCCTCCACGGCCATGGCACGGAGAGCTCTCGACTGCGAGAAGGCCTTCCAGCAAGCCACCGGCTTGACCAGCTTCGCCTACAAGAGGGCCCACGGCCCCGTCGAATGTCACCGTCGCCAGACCGATGTCCTCCACGATCTTCTCGAGCAGAACTCCAAGGGGGCTTTGATCGTATGCAGTTGGATGGAGCGTGGCGTTCAGACCCTACTACGAGACTTCTGCCGCACCCATCCTGTCGTCCACATTCTGCGCGACGTAAGGGCCATTCAAGACCATCTCAAGATCGAGGACGAAGAGAAGGCGAGGAGCCTCTTGGCCGCCAGCAGCACCCTCTTCCGGACATGTACCAACCTCGAGTTCTTCAACGTCACGGAAACGGCAGATCCCTGGATCGAAACCGACGCTGCGAGGATAGAGACCCAGGCCGGCGGTCAAAAGCCCCCAGCGCCTTACCTGACTCTTAAGAGGGCAGAGAGGCACTTCCTCAAGTTCTTGAGTCTCTTCATGCCCAAGGGCTCTATCCCGTTCATCGAGTCTGCTTTCCCGCTCGCCTCGATACCTACCGAAGATCGCCGTTTCACCTATGCCATCTCCGTGTCTCTGTCGAGCCTTCTCAACAACGAGATTGATATCGAAGAGCTGGAGACGGGCGCCGATGCCATCGAGATTGTTGTCGACGGGATTACGGGTGCAACAACCTTGGACTCGGAGCGCGCCGCAGAGATTGCAAGAATCGTCGGGTCCATCAGGCGGAGCACCGTCATTCCCCTTATCTATCACGTGGTTCTTCCCGACTGCTCCGAATCCGTTTATATGGACTTCATTATGCATGGTCTTCGCCTGTCTCCCGAGTATCTGACCGTTGACTTGCGCCTCAACGACTACCAGCTGTTACATATAATATCAATGAAGAGGCGGTCCAAAGTAATAGGCCATCTGACGCCTGCCGCCGACTCTCCCTCCTGGGCCGACCCATTCTGGATGTCTCACTATCATCGAGCTCGCCGCTTGGGCTGCGACCTCGCTCGACTTATCAAGCCCGTCACATGCATCAAGGACAACTTTGATGTGAACCACCTCAAAGCTCTCGTCGAGGCCTCCACTGGCCACAAGATTCCCTTGATTGCATACAACTCTGGACCTCGTGGAAGGCACTCGGCAGCGATGAATCATGTCCTGACGAGCGTCGTGCCGGAGCCGATGGCGTCAAACTACAAGCCTGATCAGCCCTGCCTAACTGCAGTGCAGGCTACCCAAGCCCTCTACAACTCGTTTCTGTTTGACCCTATGAAGATGTACGTCTTCGGCGCCCATGTCTCGTACAGTTTGTCGCCTGCTATGCACACCGCCGCTCTCAAGGCTTGCGGCATTCCTCATTCCTACCGCCCTGTCTCGACGCCATCGCTGAACGGCCTGAGGGAGCTGATAGAAGATCCCTACTTTGCGGGTGCCAGTGTTGGCTTGCCCTTCAAAGTCGAGGTCATCACCTTGACACACTCGCTCAGTCGGCACGCGCAGGCCATTGGCGCCGTCAACACCCTGGTGCCCGTACGGCGGTTAAATCCGGATGGCACGATCCCCGAAGACGAAAAGCTGTTTAACTGCAGAAATCGAGCTGGCCCAGTGCGAGCACTCTACGGAGAAAATACGGACTGGATCGGTATTCGAGCATGCTTACGCAGAGGCCTTTCTCCCGCCAATGCGGTGCGGCCGACAAGCTGCGGGCTCATCATCGGCGCCGGAGGTATGGCTCGGGCAGCAACCTACAGTATGCTGCAGCTCGGTGTCAAGAACATCGTCGTTTACAACCGAACGGTTTCGAACGCAGAGAAGATGGTCAACCACTTCACACGCCTGTCAAAACGACACGATCTGCCGCTTCTCAGTGCGGCCCTGGACGTAGAGACGAGATTCCACATCATCAGAACCTTGGATGAGCCATGGCCGGAAGACTTCCGGCTACCAACGATGATCGTTTCCTGTATTCCTACTCACAGAATAGGCGATGTTCCGGCGCCAAACTTCTTCGCGCCTTCGTCGTGGCTCGGCAGCCCAACAGGTGGTTGCCTCGTCGAGCTGGGTTACAAGACGCTTGACACGCCGATCCTCAACCAGGCGCGGCAGGTCTCGAATCGAGGCTGGGTGACAATGGACGGCCTGGATCTACTACCCGAGCAGGGTTTCGCCCAATTCGAACTGTTTACCGGAAGGCGGGCACCCCGCAGACTGATGCGCGGCGAGGTCTTCAGAGCTTACCAGCCCGATGGACAAGACCGTGCGGCCCTAGCACAACTGCAGCCACGACTCAACAACATCGTGGAGCAGGAGCCGTGATCGTTGCTGTCTCGACTGGTTACGATGATGTATGAAGACGACACTCCGGGGCAGTGCTACCTTTTCTACCAACCCAAATACCACGGCGTATACGAATAATAAAATAGTGAGATATTTGATGAATATAATGACGAGACCAGATAACTACTGGAATAAGACGAATTTTTTTTTTTTTTGGAATTAATTAGGAGCACTATCAATGTGTCGCTCAATACTTGTGGTGGACTCTTCCCGCAGTCTGGCCCTGGGCCGACGACATGAAGGCGGCAAAGTCTGTACCCTCATAAGGGGAGGCCGGAACCTCTCTGACATCTCCATCGGCATGCTTCGGGTCGTCAAAAACAGGTCGCCTAGATCGAAGCGTTTCCTTTCCTACCCAGCTCAGATAGACCGTCTCGTGGACCTGGATCAGATCGCCTCCACGGCTACTTTCAGATCCTCGGCCACCGCCATCTGCAGCCTCGAACTCCGGCTTCTTTTCCACAACAAATACCTGTTGGTGTTTTCTTTCGGTGTAGCGCGCGATCGTAAGGAATCCCAAGTACCAGGCGAACCCAAGGCCTATAATCAGCCAAGACACAGTGGGAACAAGCCACCAAGGCCTCTTCACCCGGTTGGCATCGGAAGGAGTGTCCGCAATTCCCGCGAACGGGGGGACCCAGTTGGTAATGACCGGGTACAGGCCGCCGCACGTATAGATCAGAGCACAGAACACGGACAGGAAAGGACGGAAGCGCTTGCCGGTCATGTCCGCCCAGGTCCGAGACGACGGCGTGGCCTGCTCGTATGTCGAAGCATCGTCGTCGGCCAGCGTGACGGGAGGGCCGCGGAAGCGCAAGATCAGGATGCCCAGCCCGAGGAACGTTCCGATGAAGGCGTTGATGACGTAGGCACTCAGGGACGTGAGGACAGTGTATGCTTCTTCGGGAGGCGCGCCGAAGGTGGCGAAGATGAGTATGATGCAGCTCACGAGGTGGAGGACTAAGGCTCCGACGGGCGTCTTCTCGCTGTGGTGCTCGGGCGACAGCCAGCGGAGCCGCAGGAGCGACTTGAACCACCCCTTCTTCTGGAAGTAGCGGAGGAGACGACCGAGGCTCAGATCGGTGTTCTGCGCGAAGAACTTGGGCCAAGGGAGGATGCCCTGTGAGTTCGGTCAGCTCGCCGTCCGCTGGAGATTCATTAGGATGGTCGTTTGCCTACCTCCTTGGCAATTTCTTGCTTTACACGTGCGGCTGTGTAAGTCTGCGTCAAAGTTAGAACCGGTTCGTTGCGAAGGAGATGTGGGCTCGGCACGAACCATGACGATGATGTTGCCTAGTGAGGATATGGCCAGGAAAGCGTTGAAAATCCTCGCCCCCGTTCTGTCCTCAGGACCCAGCGTTCCAAAGGTCAACTCGAAGAACTTCTGGGCTACGTTTTCGGTCATCTGAAATTCCTTAGGCACAACAACCATCTAGAACAGGGTCAGTCGCTGTATTTCACGAGTGTTTCGAGGGTCCCGACTTACATAGCAGATATTGACCGCCATGTACAGAAGCACGACGGTGCCGACGCCGGTGCCCATGGCGATGGGAAACTTCTTCCTTGGGCGGCTGATCTCGCCGAGCACGTAGTTGGGCTGCTCGAACCCGGAGAAGGAGAAGATGATGGCCAGGAAAGCCTGGGCGTATCCGTTGGGTTCGTCCGACCCTCCGGCGAACGAGGTCTTGGTCGACGTGTTGTCGACGATGACGTTTTCCGTCTTAGGGAAGCCGCCTGCGCCGACGGTGATGGCTGTGACGATAATGAGGAGCATGATCATGATCTTGATCATGGCGAGCAGGTTGTTCAAAAGGATACCTCCTCTTCTAGAAAACGTATGCACCATACATGCGAACACCGCCACGGCAAGGGCGATGCCGCGCACCGGGCCGTTCTCGGGTTTCTCGTGGCCGGCGGCCTCGAGCAACCTCAGGGCAAAGTGGATGCTGTTGCCGGCCATATTGCCGAGGACGACGAAGGCGACGCCGAAGATGCAGGTCGACAGGAGGATGGTGTTCTTGCGGTACGCGGGCCTGCGGTAGACGTACTGAAGGTATACGAGGTCACCGCCGCTTCGGGGGACGCTCTGCTCGACGCCGTCGATGACGTATCGTGGGACGTTGAGGCCGTACTCCATGTAGACGTGCGTACCGCAAAGGCAGTAGATGCTGCCGGCAACCCAGAAGAGGAGGCTCGCGCCGACGCTCTGGGTGCCGGCCATCACTCGTTTGGGAGACATGAAGATGCCGGTGCCTTGATGCCAGAGGTGTCAGCTTCGCCACTACGAGCCTCGTCCAGAACAAGCCAAAGATTATCCACGAACCTATCATGCGGTTTATCACGAGGCAGCAGACATCAAAGTATCCCAGCCGGAAGCTCTCCTTGGGCGCGTGCGTGACGATACCATTGCTGTTGTCGGTCCACCCGTCCGCTAATGCGCTGATGTCGCTATGGCTGGAGCGCGCGTCGATGTCGCGGGGTTCTTGAACGATGTGTCCCGAACTAGGGAAGTCGTTCATTTTTACAGATCTCGTCCAAGGCGAGGGGAGATATCAGGGTAGACGAGGGAGGGAGGCACTGGGAGGAGGAGGAACTCTCCGCATCGGAGGTTTTCAAGCGAGTGTGCCGTTCATCGGGAGACACGACCAACCAGGCCCGAGACGGGCGCTTTCAAGTTTTAAGTAGGGCACTTCGTTATGTGCGTGTCATGTACATGTAGGCTTGCAAATGGGCTCAACTACCTGGTGTGTGTGACGAGCTGGTATGCAGGTCGGGGCGCGATCTGCCTGCCTGCGACTTTCGACTGCCCTGCCGCCCAGCTGGGGCGCGACCCAGGGAACGGCAGACGGGATGCTTTCATGCATGCCCAGACAAGCCACCTTCACCGGGGGAAGTAATAAGAGTCACTGATCAGGAGAGGAGAGAGTCAGCTAATACGGCACCTGGTCGCGCCGACAGCCTCGCTCTGGGAGTCTGCCTCGTGTGAAAGATGCATGATGCTACTGCAAGGGAAGACGTGGCCCTGGTGGAGGTTGGGAGGGTTATGCTGTATGGAGCGCTGGCATCCGGTTTGCGCTCGGCGAGGTGGGAGGGGAGAGCTCCGCGAGGCGCGCCGCCGAGGCTCTAGTCGGGTCAAGATCAGAGTCGAGCAGAGCCCGAAACGGTGATGGGCTGGTCTCAAGAGGTGAACGGTGATAGGGTCGGGGAAGCGAGAGTCAAGGGTTCGCGATACATAGCCCCCCGGTTTGGTTTGGCACGCGCCCATTTGCCAGGTAATTGCGCGCATCTTGGAGGTGGAGGGTGAGGGGAAGCTCGGGGAGCTCTCTTTCGGCTCACTGCCACCGCCACCATGTTTATTGCTACGAGATCATGACCCGTTGGGAGCACACAGCTTGAGTAACTATGCTTTTAAACGGTGCGTTCCCAACTCTGAAAGTGAACCGCCAAGCAACGGGGATGATGAGTTTAACACGCACTAAGCTTTATTGTACCCATGTAACTTATAGGTGTACACTAGTTCATCTGAAGTGCAGTGGTTGGTTCTGGTATTATACCACCACTCAACTGTCAGGTAACATATCGCATCCTACCTTATCTTGGACGCACCCAATCCTGTGCCGCACACCCGCATGCCATTGCCCCCCCAGAAAGGAGGGGGAGGGACTGGGATCGCGTTGCCCTGGATGGTTGCCTTCTTGTGGCTGTCTCGGGTACCTCATGGGCCTGCTGGCCTGGTAGGGTGACTGAGACCGCGTGACGGGTTGCCTTTCCCTGGGTTCGAACCCTGATCTCCCGGCTCCCAAGCGATTTGGGGAAGTGGACGAGGTGGCTTCTCTCTTTCTCCCTGGCAAGCGCCAAACTGCGCCGCCAACTCGGTGAGTCGTGACACCTTCGAGCTGCCAAAGTAGGTAATGTTCAACGTGTTTGCGATTCCTGGCTTGGAGCGGGGGGGGCTCGGGTTAAGCAGGGACAGAGGCAACTTTCTTAAGAGTCAACGTTCAGCTGCCCAGAGATGCCCAGAACTGCGAGGCATGTCGCCCTATCTGCCTGCAGACAGAGAAACAAACAGACGAGAGCCAAGCCGGGCGTAGGCGATGGTCCGCCAGATGGTCAACAGGCGGGCTGGGTCGAATGCAGCAGCAGCAGAGAACCAACCCATGGCGCCCTCTCTCTCGTTTTCCCTGCAGCTCGCTGCCTGCATTGCATTCGCTCCCACACCCAGCCAACAACCACCAGCCTGTCCTGTCAGTCGGATCCAATATCGAACTTGTTCTAGGCCAAGGAAAGGCACCCAGTTTGCCGGGGCCCCAAGTGAACAGAACAGGCACCCAGTTCGCCCAGCCTCACTTTCCTCTCCCCGGGGACGCGACCTGTTCTGCTGCTGCTGCCCCTTCTCTCCATCTTGCCCCTCCCCACGCGATCGGTTCACACGCTCACTCGCACACACACCTGTCCTCCCCTCCCCATCTCTTATCCCCTACACCTGGTGCGCTTCGGTCAGAGGTTTTGTCTGTCTCCCTTGTCGTCGCTGCGTAATCGTGTCCAACTTCCCGCGCCCTCTGTGGCGGTCACCCTGCCCGCTCTCCATCAAGTACAGCTCTCACGAACCGTGGCGTCCCTGCTTCCCACCCCTCCACCGTTGCTGCGTCCGCCCTCTCTTGTGCTCGCCGAGGCTTTAGTTGAAATCTAGTGGTCTCCCACCCCATCTGTCACGCAAGAGTCCACTTCTGACAATTATCATTTGTCGTCATTTGTTGTCCTTTTTTTTGCTCACTTCCCTTTGGACGACGACCTCAACTCACGGCTGGCGACGACCAGCCTGCTCTTACAAGGCCGATTTGGACGGAGAGGAACCAGCAGCACATAGCCGGCCCCGTTTTCTCGTCGCACACACCCCAATGGCTGGACCGCTTCAAGTAGGAGACATCGTCAATATCAGTAAATTAGCCTGGGACGTTTACAGGTTTGGCTGGGATAAGGACTTCAATGCGGGTGAGTGCTCAATGACGCACATACCGACTCTCCGGGTTCCCCTTCTCTTGTTGTGTCTCTCGGGTCATCTTTTCACTTGAAAGAGAGGAGGAAGGAACGCCCATCGTTGGCTGATCGGCATGTGCCTCACTCCTTTGGACCGCCGATTCAGCCTCCCGCTCAATAAGCGTGGTCGCAGGGCTGAATCTAGCTCCCGATGAGAATTCCAAAACATTTCGGTGGTGATAATATAGCCTGACCACGTTTCATAGCCCGTCAATATGCCGAATTCGGCCGCGACGTGAGAGGCCTGGCCGAGAATCTCGATACTCTCGGCCTCGTGGTGATCCAGGCGGACAAGTCCCTCCGCAGCGAGGGGGCATTCTCGAGGGCGCCGCGGTGGGACCCGTCGTCGCTCGGGGAGATCATCGGGGACTATGAGAGCACCCTCCAGGAATGCGTCGAGCTCATCAAGAACAACAACCGGTACAGGCTCGGCGGCGGCCCTCTCAGGAACATCGAATGGAACGTGCTGGTGGCGCCTTCCGCGGACCGTCTGCGCGCCAGGATAGCCCTCCACAACTCCAAGGTTCTTCACGTGTTGAAGCCGTTTGAGATGTGAGTCCTTTCGACATCAGCGTTTTCTGTATACCTCGTTTGCTCACAAGTATCAGCGACCTGTTGTGCCGCGTCCGGGAGGACATTCACATGGTCCATCGTGACCTTGCCCAGCGCATACAGGCCGTCCATGGCGACCTCCACCGCCTGATGGGAGTTTTGGTCCCGGACCTCGAGAAGGAGTTAGAGCAGCAGGCTCGGAGGGAGCTTCACACCCTGGACATGCCGCCCATGGTCAAGCAAGGCCTCCAGAAGGCCTGGATGAACAGGTCCACCGACGATCTGGGCCCCCCCAGCCTCCAGGACATGACCGATGCCTTCGTTACCCACTTCAACAAGTCCACTGTCACCTTCTCTCCCCTCGGCATCCTCGTCGAGAACAGGATCCCGCCCCTGGAGATGTATGTGAACCTGCTGAAATGCATCTGGATCAAGGAACAGATACTCGAGTCGCCCCAGCTCAGGCAGATTACCCCGGGAGTGTCGCACTGGCCTTCGTTTATCCAGGAGCTTGAGGATGTGAGTAGAAGCAGCAATCCTTTGGGCCCCACGCGCCAGGCTGACGGGAGCAGACACTTTCCACGCAGTGCGGTCGATTCAGACAAGATCTCGTGCAGCCGAGTATAGTAAACCTGACTCAAGAGATGCTCGACATCTGGCCCGAGAAGCCGCTGCCACAACTCGTAGATGTTGTCACTAAGTCGGCACTAATGGAGCAAGTCCTGGACGTGTAAGTGCATACCGCCCAGGGCATGGTGGCCCGCATGCTGACGGCACACCCTCAGACAGCTTCAGGGTCCCGCCGCCACGGTCCAGAAGAAGCTCCAACTACTTCGCCGGATGGGCGCAGATGGAAAACGATTCAGGATCAACATATCCGGGGTGGAACAGGGAACATCCCGCAGTCAAGGTGGCCGAGACTCTCTCTCAACCTACCACGCGAGAAGTTGCTGACCATCGCAGCCGAGACTATTGACTTCGACATCTCAACCGTTATACTGAACCCCCTGTATGCTATGCCGTCCAAATCGGGTGCCCTGGACATGATCCTTCGCAAAGACGAGCGCATCGCCAACCTGCCCTTCACCTCGTTCAAGGACGTTGTCAAATTTCAACAGGCCGTGACTGGTTTCAAGGCCTTTGACAGATACTGCCAGTATGACGCAACTCACCTATACACGGGCTGCTGTTGGGATGCTCACACTCTGTTTTACAGGTACAACGCGATGGTCAGCTTCGTGGTCTCGGGAAGAGACGAGCCGCTGGTCGAGGACGCATGTGTTCAGCTGTGGGTTCCCAAGCAGCTCGACGGCCAGCTCGTGACCGACAACGAGGCCCAGGCCAGCGGGAATGCCAAAAACAGGACCTTGTCCACCTCGACCTCGGCATACGATACCACATCGAGGCAAGGCAGTGTCGGCAGCATTCTCAGTTCGCCCGAGCACTTTACGCGAAGTCCTACGGAGACGATCTCCATGTGGGACAACATCAGCCCGCTCGGAGCATCCGCGTCACGAGGCCCTAGGATACCATCTCCCCCGGCGCTTAACGCAATGAACCCGTTGGCCTCCCGGTCGCCGATATCCATCGCACGCAGGCCAGTCGGTTCGGGTAGCTCGCAATCAACGCTCCCTTCGCCGCCCGGCGGCAGTCGCCAGACGACCTTGACTACACCGCCATCCAGCCCACCATCTTCCAGCTTATTTCCAGGGTGGCCTTCAGCCGCAAGGGCACCATCCATCTCCACGGTCAACAGCCGGCCAGACCGGACCTTCAGCGTATCAAGCGCCGTCTCGACGACAACTCCCCCATCAAACGACAGCTCAGGCAACGCCAGCGAGGCGCACACCGTGACGGTCAGCATCGGCGGCCACACGACGGGAACGGTCCACCGCCGGCCACCACAGCCGATGATCGTCCTCTTCACGCAGAACAGGGCGACGCGGCGCATGGCGCTCGTGACGGTGGACATCGACGAGGAGACGGCCGTCAACCCGGACCGGTGCAACTGCCGGCGCTCGGGCAGCGACGGGGCGTCGTGCGCCATCGCCGCGGTGGAGCAGAAGAGCGGCAAGCTGGAGCTCTCGGCGCGGCGGTTCGAGAGCCGCGACGGCGACACGGACTGGAACATCGCCAAGCTCGCCCTCGAGCGGCAGCGGGAGAAGGAGTACGGCGCCGCGTACTGGAAGAACGTGCGGCGGATCAGCATCATGTTCCCGACGGCGGAGGGGAGGGCCAAGTTCGGCGGGACGCCGAACAAGTGCCAGTGCAAGGCGAGGACGGAGGGCGAGCACTTCAACTGTCTGAAGACGGGGCACAAGGGGCACCTTGGCTTGGTGCAGGAGTATGCGCGGCAGCAGCTTAATGAGTACTACCAGGCGAGGTACGTGTCACAGCAGGACGTGGTTCGCGGGATGAGGGACGACTACCGGTGACGGGGAGGAGGAGTTTGGGAATGGGCATGGTTGGTTTGGGCTGTTTGTAGTGAACGAAAAGCTGGGCGTATTCTGTGTAAATGGAGGGACTGGTCGTGAGGCGTAACGAGTGGTTTGGATATATCGAGACTGGAGTTCACAGGGGTTACAGAAACAGGCCTGCTCAAAGCGGCTGAATGAACGAAAGGAAAGATATAGACTGGACGCGGGACGAGCCACTAGGTGGGAGAGATGAGCTGGGCTTCTCATAATGCTGTGCTTTGCTCTCATCTCATTCCATCCGTGTAGGCGTTAGATGGATATCTGTGGCGGGTTCCAGCGATACCGTAATGAGCATATTCAATAATGAACATATTCAAAACATGGCCCGGCGATGTCCTTGAGGGTACAAAAGACAGACAGATTCACCTCGTAGGCGGAGTCCGCCGGTGGATGGAAGACGGGCAAAGGGAGAGAGCAGGCACACACAGACAGACATTGCTCCCGCGCCAAATGGCAGCATCTCCGAGTCTCGGCAAGCCAGGCTGAACCAATGGGAGGGCAGCGGCGTGCGTCGCTATCTCCCATTGTTTGGGGTCCTCGGCTTATTTGGGACGGTTTCCTTATCTCTGCTCGGCCTCAGCGCGAGGAAAGCGCCCTTGTCTTATCTCCCGAATGGAATGCGGCCGCGGACCAGTGTCTGGGTTGCCTTCAATGACGGGCGAACATCTGCCCACGAACTGTCGGTTTCGTCGAAGTAATGGTATCTATGTGGCATCATGAGAAAGAGCCCAAGATCATGGGTGTGTTGATGGTAGACAGTGCTGGCATTCATCATATCGCCCGAGCTGTCGTCGCGCTGTCTCTGCTCTTTTGCGCCTCGGAGACGGCGATTCTCATGAGAGACTATTGGCTTGGATATCTCCTCGGTGGCATGATCAGAGGTGAGAGAGATTCCCCTTCGCAAGTCGCCGCTTCTCCCCGGTGAGAAGGCATCTGGGCCTGGCAGGAGGC
This sequence comes from Colletotrichum plurivorum, assembly GCA_014235945.1. Classification (NCBI taxonomy): domain Eukaryota; kingdom Fungi; phylum Ascomycota; class Sordariomycetes; order Glomerellales; family Glomerellaceae; genus Colletotrichum; species Colletotrichum plurivorum. The sequence goes on from WIGO01000081.1 coordinate 100,799, forward strand.
GCCCGAGGGGGAGGCGGCAAAGACACCGGCCGTTTCCATGGAGGTTTGGCAGGACGCGCGGGATCGGATGCAGGGGAGTTCCCCCACATGGGGAGCACTGAAGGTACTTGGGTACCTACGAACTACCTTTCTCGGGGGCATATGTGGGGCGGATGCGTGCCCTCCCTTCCGAGCCTCTCGTACTATGTATGTACACTACACTACACTACACTACACTACACTCACTCACTTCTCACTCATTCACTCATTCACTCAAAGCTGCAGCTGCATGAGTGACATCGTTCTGATCTGAGCGCATGCCTCTCGGTCCATCGGCCATCGCCTGGCCCGAATTATTGTGTCTGCAGTACCGGCGTCTACTCCTCGCCACTCCCAAGCCAAGCCTCGCACGTGGAAAAGCAGTTAGTTGACGGGGGGGAAGCTATGCTGGAAACGGGTCCCGCCCTTCTGGATACATACTGGAGACACACTTTTTTCTTATTTTTTACCCGAATCCAACGCTATCGCCAGCCATTCACGTCGTCCGGAGCCGCTTATCCTGCTGATAGCAACTGGAGCTGATTGCTCAAACCCATCAACTAAGGCAAAATGATCGACCCCCATGTAATAAGCGGCCGGTAGGCAGTTCGTGCAGTTGAGCTGCGACTGAGTCGGGTTTCGATATAAAATCTGGGAGAGATCCACCCAACCACGTTGGACGCGGTGCCCTTGCTCGTGTATTTGCTTCGTTGGATATCGACAAACCTCGAGTTTTCTCAAGTTGTTTGCTTCCTCGAGTCTCATTCTCCAACAAAGAGAGGTTGTCGAGTATATCATTCCCAAGTGATCTCCAACGTCTCGTCCCTCATCTACACCCCCCAAGCCAGAACTCCCTCTGAACATCCCCGTCTCCGAAGACGGAACGAGACCAAAGATGGACGAAGACCAAGGCCCCTCGCAAATCGTCCCCTCGACTCCTCGCAAGAGGACGATGGGAGACCGCCTCCGCGGCGCCCACCACCGCTTCTTCACGATGCAGGGCCTCGTCGGCGACTACGACTACGCCTTCCTCTTCCGCCCGAATCTGCCCTTCATGCGCAAGACGCGCCAGGCCGCCCCCTTCTTCGGCCTCCACGACCGCATGCCCACCCTCCTGGCCATGCTCTTGGGTTTCCAGCACGCCCTCGCCATGCTGGCCGGAATCATCACGCCGCCCATCCTGCTCAGCGGCGCCGCGGGAGCCAACCTCACCCCGGACATGCAGCAGTACCTCGTCTCGACCGCGCTGATCGTGTCCGGCCTGCTGTCCACTATTCAGATCACCAGGTTCCATATTCCAAAGTCCCCGTGAGTGAAACGCACAGATCGATCCCCGCGTGTAATACGAGCCTTTCCACTTACACCTGCCAAAGATACTACATCGGAACCGGACTTATCTCCGTCGTCGGCATCTCCTTCGCCATCATCCCCGTGGCCCAGGGCGCCCTCGCCCAGATGTACGCCAACGGCTTCTGCCCAACCGACGCAGACGGGACAAAGCTCCCCTGCCCCGAAGGCTACGGCGGTACGTCATCACCCTCATCACCATCTTCACATCCCATCTCATACTGACCTGTGAATAAAGCCATCATCGGCTCAAGCGCCCTCTGCGCCCTGATCGAAATCGCAATCTCCTTCCTCCCGCCCAAGGTCATGCTCCGCATCTTCCCGCCCATCGTCACGGGCCCGACGGTCATGCTCATCGGCATCCACCTCGTCGAGAGCGGCTTCCAGAACTGGATGGGCGGCTCCGGGCCTTGCGCGAACCCGACCTCCGACTTCTTCGCCCGCTGCCCCAACATCGCGGCCCCGCACGCCCTGCCCTGGGGCTCGGCCGAGTACCTCGGCCTCGGGTTCTCCGTCTTCATCACCATCATCCTGTGCGAGCGCTTCGGCGCGCCGATTATGAAGTCCACGTCGGTCGTCATTGGTCTGCTCGTTGGTGAGTGGCTATGTGGCCCCTTATCATGTCTTGAAGCGCATGTTCTGACCGCCTTGGTGTAGGATGCATCATTGCTGCTGCCACTGGCTACTTCGACCGGTCCGGCATCGACTCCGCCCCGGCCGCCTCCTTCATCTGGGTGCACACCTTTAAGCTGACACTCTACGGCCCTCTCATCTTGTAAGTGCCAGCAGCAGCCGTTTACTGGCCGTTATTACACCGTGCTAACTCGGTAGTCCAGGCCTCTGCTTGCCGTATACATCATCTGCGCCACCGAGGCCATCGGAGACATCACCGCCACCTGCGATGTGAGCCGTCTCGAGGTCGAGGGCCGCCTCTTCGAGTCCCGCATCCAGGGAGGCGTGCTGGCCGACGGCATCAACGGCGTCCTCGCCGCGCTCATGACCATCACCCCCATGACTACCGTGAGTTGAGCCATGCCGTTCATCCCACCTCCTAGCCACCAAAAGCTCACCCGATAATAGTTTGCCCAAAACAACGGTGTCATCGCGCTCACCCGTTGCGCCAACCGCAGCGCCGGCTACTGCTGGTACGTTAAAGAGTCCCCCTCCCATGCGAGACTCCCAAGCTAACACCGAACCCCTAGCTGCTTCTTCCTCGTGATAATGGGCATCTTCGCCAAATTCGCCGCCTCCCTCGTCGCAATCCCCTCCTCCGTCCTGGGCGGCATGACGACCTTCCTCTTCACCGCCGTCGCCGTCTCCGGCATGGCCATCATCACCAAGGGCGTCCCCTTCAACCGCCGCAACCGCTTCATCCTCACCGCGGGTCTCACCCTCGGCTACGGCGCCACCCTCGTGCCCACCTACTTCGACAACGTCTTCACCTACGCCGGCGACAATCGCGGCCTGCGCGGCTTCCTCGACGCCATCGTCCTCATCATGGAGACGGGCTTCGCCATCACCGCTTTCGTCTGCATGGTCCTCAACCTCGTGCTCGACGAGGAGATCGAGGACACCGAGGGCTGCGACGTCGCCCCGCCCGCCGGCGCGCTGGCGACGCCCAAGGATGTCAACGGGGGCGACAGTGCGCGCGGGGCTGATTCGGAAGATATCCAGCCTGTCGGCCACAGCGCTGCCAAAGGCGATGAGAAGCTGGCATAGAGGGACTGAGGGCCGTTGGATTCAAAATTGGAAATATAGTTAGCATTTGGGCGTGTATGAATATGGGTTTCCGGGAAATACCCGGCTTCAATGAACTGTAATGTCGAGATACCAAAATATCTTCAAACGCACAAGCGGTGTTGCTTCACTTAGAATCGCGATGATCAAGGGTGATTTGAGATTATATTGACTCGGCCCGCGCGCCTTGGGATTATTTGTGAACCGCGTGTATGGTTCGCGACTCCAGACACGCAAGTCCGAACTGAAGCTGAGGTAGTCGCGAGAGGTAAGAGGTACCGTGTAGGAAAAATGCACCGATGGAACCACTGACGCCAGACGCAGCCCTTTTTTTTTCTGGTATCGAACCGCCCAAGCCAGTTTGGAATCAAGAAAAAAAGAAACGTCTTGAACATGATACAGATATTACACGAAATCGCGACTTCGGCGAGCGAGAACGCGCACGTTGTCGATGAAACCCTCCACCAGCTGCGGGTATTGGTGAGGCTCGTTCTTCATGGCACGGCGTTGTTGATCGATGAGGATGTCCGGCGACAACTCGATTTCCAGCTCGTGCTCCTTGTCAACCCTCTGGGAGCCCTGCGGTCAAGTCAGCGCCTGTTTTATTGCCCTATTTTCTTCGCCCCCACGGGAAAACTTACCCCAGGTCCAGGCATGATCTGTGTGACTTGCGTCAGGTCGACTTGATAGTGGTTCTGCTTGTAACTGAGGCGATCCTTGTTGCGATCGGGGAACTTTTCGGCATGGCTGATAGCCACGCGCTCCAATTCCTCGACAGATCCGTCCCAGGCCATTTCCAGATTGATGCTGATACGGCAGTCGAGCGGGCATGTGGGAAGATGCAGATGCAGGTCGGCAACCCTAGCCTTGACAATCTTGGCCAACGGCTCCCGGGTCTTCTGGTCGTAGGTCACGCGAACCTTGACCGACCGCCTACTTGACAGGAGAGCTCGGACGCATCCCGGCAGACGAGCTTGCAGCGCGTTGGGGAGTTCGTAAAACTTGTCAATCTCCCGTCGATGCTTGTATTGTATTTGAACTCGGCCGCGGGCATTGGGATTTCGAGGATCGGTTTGGACCACCAGGTTATTGAGGAACTCGTTGAGACCTTTGTGCTGGGCCTTGGGAAGAGTCAGTTGATCGCCAAATCAAACGGGGGCACAAAAATACGCACCTCTGTCATGCTGCTCCTGAAAGCCAGGCGGCCAGTGTCATGCAATACGCATTCTGTGCCAATGGCTCTCTCCACTCGATCGTTAGTGTCTTTATCGATTAGAAGCCCCATTTTGGCCTCAATCTCGAATTGGACGCCGCGGCCCAAGATCTCTCCCGAATCCGGATGCAGAGTGATATTTTTAAACAGAAAGTCGGCAACGGTCTTTGACAATTCTTCGTACGGCCGGGTTCCGAGAATGCTTTCCTCCCACGGGCCGAGGGTAGACTCGGGCTTCGGTGGCTCCTGCACCGGGGGAGGTACGGAACGCGCAGCTTCCGGAGAAGTATGACGGCTGGAGGCGGTGTCCGGTTTGGGCTCGGGCTTGCCGTTAACATTGGGCGGCCCTCGTTTTTGCAGCTCAAAGTTGGCATGTTTCAATCTCTTGTTCTCCCGTGGGTTCCATGTCTGCGCCCAAATGGGTGCCGAAGCGTGAATTCTCTTCCTTCTTTGGACAACAGGCGAGCGGGAGATTGTAGGTCCACCATTGACTTCGGCCGGTGGCGGGCGCGGCTCCCTCTTCTCGAGTTCTCGGGGGCTCAAATCTCGGTCGGCAAGCTTTCTTTTGGCAGGCGTCGCGGCGCGTTCGCGTTCGGGTTCCACCATGTTGACGACACTTGGCTGCGGTCGCGCTGGCGGCTCGGGTTCGGTGTGGCCGCTCAGGCTGCTCGGCAAGCTCGGAACGCGGGTCTTGGGGCTCACGCTAACGCTTCTGTCACGTTCGCTATGCGACAACGACCTTCGTTCCTGGGTGCTGTGGGAACTGGGCATGCGAGGTGGTGGGGGTGGAGGTGTGGCCTGGGCCAAATGCGGTGCGGACAGTCTTTGTTGGTAGGGACTTTGTGGTTGCGCAAAGCTCGGTGCAGTGGAAGATTGACGAGGCCCGGTCTGGGGCGGGCCCAGTGGGGTCGGTGGCTGCGAGTGCTGTCGGCTGTACTCGGGCGGCGGGTGCGTCGTCGCCACAGGACTGCCGTGAGGAAAAGGCTGGCCGTGATGTTGATGATGCTGCTGGCTATGTGCCGAAGTCGGAGTTGGGGTTGAATGCGTCGATTGAGAACGTTGGTGAATGTACGGATGAGCGCCACCTGGGGTGCCAATGGGTGGGGTCTGTGGCATCTGCTGTGGCTGTTGCTGTTGCTGCTGTTGCTGCTGCTGCTGCTGCAGCAATTGTTGTTGTTGTTGCTGCGGATGCGGATGCGGATGCGGATGCTGTTGCTGTTGCTGTTGCTGTTGCTGTTGCTGTTGCTGTTGCTGTTGCTGTTGCTGTTGCTGTTGCTGTTGCTGTTGTGGGTGCGGGTGCGGGTGCGGTTGCGGTTGCGCCTGCTGTTGTGGTTGAGGATAAGGAGGCCCGGCTGCACCTGCTGGATGGGAATAGCTTTCCCTCGGAGGGTACGCGTTTGATGGCGGATATTGGTGTCGTTGCACAGGGCTAGCAACCTCTTGAGGAGGACCGGTTGGAGGAAAGGGATAACCCCCACCAGGACCGCTGGCAGACGAGGTGGGCGTGTGACGGTACGGCGAAGGAGCAGGCATGGAGGCGCTCTGAGGAGATCGCACGTCGCCATAAGGACCCGGGGTGCCTGCTTGGAGCGGCGGCGGTGCCGGTCTGCCAGGGCCCGGGTACGCAACCGGCGTCTGATACGGCGACTGCGGAGGATAGGACGGCGTCGAGGCCTGCGAATGATGCACGGCGTACTCCTGAGGAGCCGGGGGCTTGCCCGGGGACGAGTGCAAGGCGTGACTGTATGCGGACTCCCTGAACGCGTACGCGGTCGTGGCCTGTGAGGGCGTCGTCGGAGTCTGCACCTGAGGATGCTGCTGCTGCGGGTGCTGCTGGGGATGCTGTTGGGAAGGATGTTGAGGATGCTGCTGGGCATGTTGAAGATGTTGTTGCGGGTGCTGTTGCGGGTGCTGTTGCGGGTGCTGTTGCGGGTGCTGTGGATGCTGCTGAGGAGGGTGAGAATACGATTGTTGTTGCTGCTGCTGCTGCTGCTGCTGCTGCTTCTTCGGACCATGGGCTGCAGGAACAGGAGCAACAGGAGGAGCGGCGGCGGCGGGCGCTCGAGGGCGCTCCGCGTCCGTATTCATCAACTGACGTAGATCCATCGTGTGAGACGCAGTCCGTATTCCCTGGTTGCCCTGGTGGCGGTGGTGTTTGTCCGGTCCAACACTCCGCGCCCGGCTTCGGCTGGGATGCGCAAAGTTTCAGCTTCACCCGCTCGATATCAAGGGCTCATGTGCGCGGCGTGCGACAAAGAATATGACGAGAGCGAGTATCGAGCGCAAGGTGCGTTGGCGCGATTCTATTGGGACAGTACTGACGGGCAACAGTCGAGCATCACGTCTTCATGGTGAGGCGTGGAGACTAGGAGTGCGGAGGTGAGCTGCGCAAGTGTGGTGCGGCTGGCGTCGATCTCGGCGTCGCTATCGCAGTCGGAGTTTCGGGAGCCGGAACGCTGGGCTAACCTCAGATAGCGCCGTATGGAACAGAAGCTACGGCCACGAAAAGACTGCGCCGCCGGTCAAGACGGTCTAATGAGCAGACACAAGTTGACTGGATTGTAAAAGCGAGGCTTGTGGATGGTGCGAATTGAGGCGCAACGGGCGGCGAGAGGAGAAAACGGGGGTGTCTGGGAAGCGACGGAACAGACACGACACGGTAGCTGGTGAAGGGAGGGGTCGAGAGGGGGCTCGTTCGTTTGATCCGTTTGCTCGTTGGACGGACGTGGCGAGATGAGATGGGGGGGGATGCGGACGTGGATTGGGGGGATTGGAGCTGTCGCGGGTTGGAGCGTCGTAATCGTGAGGGCGTCGCGAGAGAGGGGGGAGGGGAGCTCGATACACTCTTAGGTAGTCGAGAGCCAGCTGTAGCTATGTGAGGTGGGCCGGTGTCGTCGGCGGCGACGGCCGCGATTCTCCAAGGTGTCGTTGGGCTACGGAGGCAAGCAGATATCGGTATTTGGGAACGGTCGAGCGGGATATTCGAACGGGGATGCTAAGCGGTGGGCGGGTTGTGCTGATGGTGTTGGCGGAAGCGAGTGAGCACTGAGAAGTATCTTAGGAAGAAAACATCTTGTCCTCAGTCTGGGTTGCGGCTGCGTGGGAAATTTGGAGACAAAAAGAAAGTATGGAAATGGATTGGTCGCGCGCCGATCTCAGGCCAGGTCTGAGGGTACCTTATGGGTACTTTGGTCGCTTTTTCGCAGTGCTGAACCAGGAGGATCTGAGCTGTTGGCCCTGCTGGCTGTCTGCGACGAACGGGCGCAGCCTTTGGAGTAAAGAAGCGAAGGGGAAGCTGGATGCCAAGATATGGCGAGCAGGTACCTATGAAGCACCTGTTACTCGCTGGCCAGTACCTAAGACTACCTGGGTCGACCACCTTTTTGGTACTCATTTAGGGTACCTACGAGGTAACCGAATGGAAGCTCTAGCGTTGGACGCATTGAAGGAAGGCGACTGACTACCTAGGGAGGTAATGGGTACTTTGGGCACTTTCTGAGGTCGTGTGAGCAGGATAGTCAAGATGCCTTTGCCCTCTATTTCCTATCTCCCTGGACGTCTACACAGATACGGCACCTCAGAATTGCTGTAGCCTCTGTTTCCAACTACCTACTTCTGCACCTCCTGAGGCAATGAAGACGTACTGACCAGGCTGAGCACCCAGGTACACTAAAGGTACAAGGAATCCATACCGTCACGATTGCAAACACCAAGCAGTCAAGGGTGGTACCTATGTCACGGGCACCTTGCCCCAGCTCACAGCTTCGATTAATTACCGGATGCCGTGGCTTCAGCACCGTATTCATGGCTGAGTTGGACGAGATATCTTTTCAGCAAGCAATGGTTAAAGAGCTCAAATGACCCGAAAGGAAAAATGAAACGTTATGCAGAAGGTCCTTTCTCAATGCTATAATGTGGAAACCGGCCTTGCCTTATTTCGCGAGAGGTTCCGCGGTTCGTTGCTCAAGCGGCAAGCCAGGTCTATCGGGGATTTTTCTCCCTCTTCCCTGTCTCGCTTGCTGGTCCCACGTCGTAGGTATCTATACCTATTACCTAGCTTACCTCTAAGCATCGCAAAGGTGTCGCCGTAAGACGAGGTTTTAAGCTAGGTTGCGAGGCTGCTTCTCTTCTGCGCCGATGTTGACCCCCATGGTGTCTGTCCTACCTATTGTCTATGGGAGGAAATTTTTTAGCACAAATGCACTTCAGAGACGACCCCTTGTAACTATCTACAATGCTCTGCTCAGAAAATGAAACCTCGTCCCAATGCTTCAATCTTTTTGGTCTACCTATGACCTATGTTACCTACCTATTTGTATTGGGCTAGGCCTTCCGAAGTTCGACCGAGGTAGAAGGATGGAACCTACCTAAGCTGACCTTAGCTACAGCCACATTTGCTGATTCAGCAAGAAGATCGTGAGTGGCTGGTGATTGGCTAGCGAGGCATGCAGGGGCCACCCACCAGATGGACGCACCCGGCAAGGCAGAGGCAGGCAGACTTGCCTGACGTGGATGGTAGAGTTGCTGCATCTGCATTCCGGTCGCGCGTTCGCCTTCGACACCACCAGCCCTTCGGAGCTACCATCAACGCTCACTCCCAATCCAAGCCTCATCCCATCTTGCCGCACGTCTCTCGTGACGTTTCTATTCCAACTTCATCAATCACCTGGCCGTCAATTCATCTTATTCTTCAGCTAGGCCAGCCTCGTCACCTCCGACTCCGCGGCCACCTACCAAAATGCCTGGCCTGGTCTCAGCTACCGGAGTGTTGGGCTTCCTGGCCGACGAGGAACACGACCTCAAGGTCTTCGCCCTCCAAACACTCAACGATGACATCGACACCGTCTGGACCGAGGTTGCCGGCGCTCTGAGCCAGATGTGAGTTCGCCGCCGAATGTTGTTCGCGGGGTCGTCGCTGCTCCATACTGACGTACTTGTCCCAGCGAGGCTCTCTACGAAGACGACACCTTCCCCCAACGGCAGTTGGCCGCCCTGGTCCTTGCCAAGGTCTACTACCATCTCCAGGCCTACAACGAGAGCATGACATTTGCCCTGGCTGCTGGCGATCTCTTCAAGCTCGATGCCCCCGGCGAGTTCGAGGAAACCATCATTTCCAAGTGCATTGACCAGTACATCGCCGTCTCCTCGGCCCAGCACACCGCACCCAAGTCGCCCAAGAACGACACTTCGTTGCCGGCGCTTGCGACCACCTTCGCAAGCGGCGCTGCCGATGGATCCGCCCTCATCTCGCCCACGACTCCCTTCTCCCAGACGACCCTCCCCTCCAAGTCGCTCCTCTCCCGAGTCTCGACCGACAACACGATTCTCGATCCCACCTTCCAGCCCGTCAAGGAGGGCCGCTCCGGCTCTATCGCCCCCATCAACGATCAAGCCACCCAGCTTGCCCTGCAGAGAGTTATTGAGCGTCTGTTTGAGGCCTGCCTCAAGGATGGCAGATACCGCCAGGTTGTTGGCATTGCGGTGGAGGCCAAGAACTTGGAGGTTCTTCGCCGTGTCATCAAGCGCGCGAGCGAGGACGAGAAGGGCTCCAAGGGCAAATCATCGGATGCCCAGGGCCCTGCCGAGGATCTGATGGAATACGCCTTGAGCATTTGCATGGACATCGTCCAGGAGCGAAGCTTCCGTACCGAGATCTTGCGTCTGATTCTCGACCTCCTCAACGAGATCCCCAATCCCGACTACTTCGCCATTGCCAAGTGCGTTGTCTACCTCAGCTCTGACGAGGAGGCCTCGCGCATGCTCCGCCAGCTCATCGAAAACGGAGACAAGAACTCGTTTGCCAACGCGTATCAGATCGCCTTCGACCTGTACGACAACGGCACTCAGGAGTTCTTGGGCAAGATCATCAACTCGCTGCCTTCTGGGGAGCCTGCCAAACCCCCAGCTAGCGACGCCCCCGCCGAGGAGGAACCCCTTCTCGAGAACCAGCAGTCGTCTGAGGAGGAGGTCTCGGACGAGCTTGCCAAGGTCTACAAGAACATCCGCTCGATTCTCGATGGCAGCAAGACGATCCAGCTGAACCTCGAGTTCCTCTACCGTAACAACCGCACAGACCTGAGCATCCTGAACAAGGTGCGTGACAGCTTGGAAGGCAGGAACTCCATTTTCCACACGGCCGTGACGTTCTGCAATGCCTTCATGAACCAGGGTACTACCAACGATAAGTTCTTCCGCGACAACCTGGAGTGGCTCGGCAAGGCTGTCAACTGGTCTAAGTTCACTGCGACAGCTGCCCTCGGCGTCATTCATCGTGGCAACCTGACGCAGTCCCGCAAGCTTCTCGAGCCGTATCTGCCCCGCCCGAGCGGTCTTACCAGCGGGTCCATCTTTAGCCAGGGTGGTGCGCTCTACGCCTACGGTCTCATCCACGCGAATCACGGCGCCGACGCGCTCGATTACCTCAAGAACCAGTTTACCTCTGCAGAGGAAGAGGTCATTCAGCACGGTGGTGCCCTAGGATTGGGTATCGCTGGCATGGGCACTGGCTCTGAGGAGATCTTCGACAACTTGCGGACCGTCCTGTTCACCGACTCTGCGCTCAACGGTGAGGCCGTTGGTCTCGCCATGGGTCTAATCATGCTTGGCACTGGCAACGTGCGGGCTTTGGAGGACATGATCACCTACGCCCACGAGACGACTCACGAGAAGATTGTTCGTGGTCTGGCCATCGGTATGGCTCTGATCATGTACGGCCGCCAGGAAGGCGCTGATGCCATGATCGAGGGCCTGCTTAACGATCCGGACCCGACCTTGAGATATGGTGGTATCATGACCGTCGCCCTCGCCTACTGCGGTACTGGCAGCAACAAGGCCATTCGCAAGCTTCTACACATTGCCGTCAGCGACGTCAACGACGATGTCCGCCGCATCGCCGTCATGAGCTTGGGTTTCATCCTGTTCCGCAAGCCCGGTAGCGTCCCCCGCATGGTTGAGCTCCTGTCCGAGTCGTACAACCCCCACGTCCGGTACGGATCCGCCATGGCTCTGGGTATCTCCTGCGCCGGCACTGGCCTTGACGAGGCCATTGACCTGTTGGAGCCCATGATGAAGGACCCTACAGACTTCGTTCGCCAGGGTGCCCTCATCTCCCTGGCTATGATTATGATCCAGCAGAACGAGGTCATGAACCCCAAGGTTGCCGCCATCCGGAAGACTTTGAAGAAGGTTGTCGGTGACCGCCACGAAGATGCCATGACCAAGTTCGGTGCGTCGCTCGCTCTGGGCATCATCGATGCCGGCGGACGCAACTGCACCATCGGCCTTCAGACTCAGACTGGTAACCTCAACATGGCCGGCATCGTCGGTATGGCGGTTTTCACCCAGTACTGGTACTGGTTCCCCTTCACTCACTTCCTGTCGCTGGCCTTCTCCCCGACGTCGATCATCGGTCTCGACCACGACCTGGAGATCCCCAGTTTCAAGTTCCACTGCGCCACCCGCCCCAGCCTGTTCGACTATCCTCCGGAGCAGGAGATCAAGGCTGAGGAGGGTCCCACAATGGTGGCCACAGCAATTCTGTCCACCACTGCCCAAGCCAAGCGGAGGGCGCAGAAGAAGGAGCGCGCTCAGAGAAGGGAAAGCATGGACATCGACTCGTCAGCCAAGCCGAACGTTTCTGATAAGATGGAAGTCGACGAAAAGAAGGAGGAAGTTAAGGACAAGAAGGAGGGCGACGCTACCGAAAAGGAGGCCTCTGCTGCTCCTGCCGACACAAAGAAGAAGGCAGAGAAGGAGAAGGTTGGCTATGACATGGAGAACCTGTCGCGGGTGCTTCCCGGCCAGCTCAAGTTCATCAGCTTCCCTGCCGGTCGTTACAAGCCGGTCAAGAAGGTATGTGACTCTTGTTTCCCAAGCCAGTGCAAAACGCTAATCAAGATGACAGCCCACCGGTGGACCTCTGCTGTTGCAGGACACCCAGCCCGACGAAGAAAAGGCCCTCATGGAGGAGAAGCTGAAGAAGGTGACGACGGAGAAGGCTCCGGTTGCTGGCCAGAGCAATGCTGGTGGCTCTTCGGCTGGTCTCACACCTCGTCAGCAGCAGAACCTCATCTCTCAGGCTCTTCGGGCGGGCGCAGGAGGCGATCTTCGCTCGCTTAACGAGTTGAGCGAGCTTCTGGGTCGCCAGAGGAGAGGGGATCTCGTCGGTGCAACCGAGGGAGGTGGCGCGGCGGCTGCGGCGGGTGTTCTTACCGCCGTGGACGAGGATGGCGAGGGAGATGAGGAGGCCACCGTGCCCAGGGAGTTTGAGTACTTCACCGACAACGAGGAAGAAGAGGATGAGGAGTAGACTCGCAGCTGGCGGCGCATGAAGCATGTATTTCTACGTCAGGGGTGGGCTCTAGAGCATAGAGGATGAGGCAGCCAGAGAGAATTCAAGATGTGGCCCCTAGACATGTGTGGGCCCGCAAGCTTGCCTGGCTAGACACTGTAACAATTGAATCGTTTAGGTGCGAGTTTAAGTTTGAGATTCCGGTACTACTCGCTCCGCTCAACATGGCTATTCTCAACTAAAGGGGGCTTTTCCAGCCTTGTGGGAAGGAAAAAAAGGCGACAGAAACACGGCTTTGCTGGAAAGAAGAGTAAAACGAACAAGGCGCAGGAAAACACGGCTCCTCCGCTCCAAGACTCCCCAGTACGTACGCCTCTCCAAAGACAATGCAGCTATACAAAAAGAAAATATGCTTCCACGAGCGACTATTTCACGGTCACCCACTCTCGTTCTATCGCCTAGAATGCAACCTCTGATATGATGTATCCCACGTAACCACGTGCAAACCTAAGCCTTGTCGCCGGTCTTCGTAGCCTGCTGGTCCTTGCCGTTACACTCAGAGCACACCTGCAGGCGGTGCCAGGCGTTGGCCAGGTTGCCGCGCTGGTTGAAGATGGCGGCGTAGCTCTCGGGCTGGGAGTTGTAGGCCTCGTCGGTGGCCTTGACGAGCAGGGTGGTGCACTTCTTGCCGCCCTCGCCGTCCTCGCCGAGGGGCACGACGCCGTCGTAGCGCCAGCGCTTCCAGGCCCAGGACTTGTGGCCGGAGCGGGGCGCGGTCTCGGGCTTGTCGAGGAGCTCGGCCTGGTCCCACGTCTTGCCGTTGTCGAGGCTCACGTCGACGCGGACGATCTTGCGGCCGCCGCCCGAGTAGGCGTAGCCCCTGAGCGAGGCTTCGCGTCCCGGGGTTGTGGTGGTGGTGGCAGCGGCATCCGCGTCCGATGCGGTCGTCCAGTCGCCCAGCTGTACGGTGGTGATGGCGCTGGTGATGGGCATTTCTTGGATGGCTGCCGCGCTGTCCCAGTCGGGGTTCGTCTCGTTCGGGCCGAAACTCTTGTAGTCCTTACGCTGCCACTGACTGTGGCTCTCCTCGTCCGACACGGTGATCTGGCTCAACCATTTGACGGACCGGGCCGCAACGTGGCCAGGCACGAGGGCACGGAGGGGAAATCCGTGGTCTCGCGGGAGGGGCTTGCCGTTCATGGAGTACGCGAGGAGAACATCGCCGCGCGGGTCCAGGGCGGCCTCGATGGGGATGGATGCGCCGTAGGCCTCGAGAGCAGAGAATTGAACGTGCTTGGCTTCAGTCTCGCCCGTCATTGCTTCCTGTACGGGGACACCGGCGTCGGCGAGCACGTCCGAGAGCTTGACTCCCTGCCATTCGGCGCAGGAGATGGCTCCTACGTTCCACTGCAGACCGTTGGTCTTCTTCGCGTTGCGCGTCATGTCACTTCGACGATTACCAGAACACTGCAGGACGGCGACTACGGTGGAGGGCTTGAACTTGGTCTTGAGATCCTCGAGCGTGTACTCCTTGATCGTTCCGTCGAGGAGCTCGATCTTGAGGGTGTAGTCCGACGTGTCGTCGACCTCCGGAACCCACATATGGTTACGGACGTAGAAGAGCTCGTTGGGCGTGAGATAGCTATCGGCCAGGCTCTCCCCAGGAGTTTCGGCATTGCGAGGCTTGGGAGTAAGGGTTATAAGTCTCGGGTCGCGGGTAGGGTCATGCTGGAAGGGGTCCTCTATAGCTTGAAAGGCAGGCTTTCCGTCAATTAGGTCCTCCTGGGCGATGAGGCCGATCAGGTACTGGTTCAAGATTTCGTAGACATGAGGCGACTTGTGAATGGTGAAGAGATCCCAGTACGGGTCGATACTCCCGCCAGCGGCACGGAGAATGACATCACCGCCGGGGTGTGCTCCAACCCAGTCTGTAATATCGTAGACCTTGTCGCCGTACGTGACCCATGGGCTGCCGGACTTGGCGTCGTGCTTCCGAATCTCGGTCAGCCGAAAGCGCTCGAGCTTCGGGTCCCGGTCGTCGGTCGAAGGAGCCGTGCCGGAGTTGTCCACATCGTCTTCATAGGAGGGTTCGACGCCTACGGTACCAATAATCAGGGAGGCGAGCCCGCCACTAGCGAGCAGGATGGTAGCCTGGACGAGACGTGGGGGTCGTCTCCAGCTCCCCGAGGACCGCCCCGAGGACTGCTGACGGCCGGGAGACGCATCAGAGGAGGACGGCGAGGGCTTCGAGGAGGCAGCGGGTGTCGGTCGGGGGTGCCTCGAGCAGGGAGAGGCGTGGAAGGGGCGTCGAGAGGCGGCTACGGGGGCGTGTAGCGGTCCTAGCGGACGAGGAGGGACGGGCCGCCGGGTCGAGAGCTGTATAAGCTCGCTAAACAGCCGCCGTGGCGCTTGCATTGGAGCAGGATGGCGATGTGAATGGTCGAGACGGGGTTATGATGGTCGACGACGACGAGAGCGCGGCTCTGGTGTGGAGCTTGGACGGTGAGGTGATTGACAAGGGCGATGGCGTGCTCGCTCTAGAGGTGTGAAGGAAGGGTGTGGGGGGGCGGCTTGAAAAATCTGAGGTGTGGGTGGTGGTGGGACGAGCGTATTTCACAAGGCTGCTTTTGTGCATCAAGTGCTTGAGTAGTTATGCATCCCGGTCTGTGCAGTATTTGTGCAGGTTGGGTGGGGTCGAGTCGGCGACTGGTGGGGCCGGTCTTTCGGTCCCGCTTGTCCTCGGTTCGTGGTGTTGTTAAATGGATGTGGTTCTCCTACAAACAAACAACACCAACCGATATGCACAGGACGAATGAGGAGACTGGCCATTACTATATGTCTATCTGTCACCCTCCGACCTAGCCCAGCCGACTATAAGCTTTCGAAACCACCTCGCGGTCGAAGCGCCATCACATGACATAGGCCCGCAAAGGACGCCGATGGTTGCCGCACCGTCGCCCACGTGGACGCCGAAACCCGTAGCAGACCGCGCCCCGGCGAGTTTCAACGCATGGCCATCCCGGACCTCGCTGGTCGCCGACGGCTATGCTCCCCGCCTCTCTCATTGACACTGCCGGTTGCAACGCTCCCAATTCGTCGCCGACTGGCTAAGGTTAATTTACCCAAACAGCAAGGTATTGACCTCGGTAGGCAAGATATCCAAGGCAATCACCCATGCGTACGCGCCAACCACCATCGTCAATACATCAACCATCCTGTTCGCCCTCTCCCGCCTCATTTCCTTCTTCTCCTTCCTGGACTTGAGCAGTCTTGGGCCTCTTAGGCGTCCTCTCCTGCGTCTTATCCAAGTCTCGTTTGCGCTTCTCGCCTGCGGATGTGGTGTCGGACTCAGGTTCCAGGTCTGCCGGGTCCGCCTGGCTCAGGTCGTCCTCCTCGCCGTTGTCTCGATACGTCGGGTCGCGTGGGAGCGATGGTCCCTTGTACATTTTGCTGCGTCGTCGCTTTCGTCGCGCGTCGTCTCCGCCATCCTCCCCTCCATCCGACTCAGACCCTGACGGTTGCGACTCTTCGTCATCCTCATCACCACCCTCCCCATCATCGTTGCCGTTGTCGTCGTATTCGTCGTCA
Organism: Colletotrichum plurivorum; assembly: GCA_014235945.1. Taxonomy (NCBI): domain Eukaryota; kingdom Fungi; phylum Ascomycota; class Sordariomycetes; order Glomerellales; family Glomerellaceae; genus Colletotrichum; species Colletotrichum plurivorum. Next base: position 116,992 of record WIGO01000081.1, read on the forward strand.
TCGCCTTCGTTACCGCTTCCGTCCTCGTACTCCTCCTCTTCTTCGGGAGGGAATGGCAAGCCCCAGACCTCGCTGTTCGACTCATTGTTCGGATCGTGCCGCCAGTGTTGCACGGAGCGAGTGGAATTCCCGTCAATCGGACACATGGTTTTCGCCAGCTCGGGGTGTCTGGAAACGAAGTCGTTCCTGATATCTTTGAAGACTATGAGGTTGGTCTTGTGTATCCAGCCGACCCTGCTCGGAAGCTCCGGTTTCCCGTCCTCGTCGTACGTGATCTCTCCCTCCCGCGGGGGGATCCGGCAGCTGCGATTGGGGTCCGAGTGGGCCTAGAAAGACAGTGCGTCAGTTATCAAAACTTCACAGGCGGCAGGGACTGTTTCTTACGTTCATTTGGGTCTGCCTGTCCGGGTCGTTTTTCCTTGGGTTCTTGGGGTTCTTTCTAGGAGCCTTGCGGAAGCATCTGGAGCAGTACATGTCTTCGGCAGGGACGTACACGGGCGGGGCGGGTTTGGCTGCCTTCGGCTTCGGTTTGGGTGTCGACTTGTCTGCGGGCTTCGACTTGGTTGGCGTCTTTGTCGCCGTCTTGGACGGCGTTTTGGAAGTCGCTGTCCCGCTGCTGGATGACTTGCTCTTGGACGCTCCGCTGCTATTGCCGGACCGTTGCGCCCCGCCGCTGCCGGACGATTTGCTCTTGGACACTCCGCTGCCGGACGATTTGTTTTTGGACACGCCGCTGCTGGTACCGGAACGTTGACCTCCGCTGCTCTTGCTAGGTCGTTGGGCGCTTCCGCTACCTGATCCGGCATCTGGTCTGCGTGGTGTCACTGGTGTTTTTGGCCGGCTGGATCCTGTGGTGCTGGTCTTCGTCCGCTCTATAACCATTCGATCAGGGTCGGTTTCCGAGTCTTCTGGAGCGGTAGACCGTTCGTCGGCCGACACTGGTACACGGGCGATTGGAGGCAGGAAAGGAGTTGGGAGAGCTCGGGGAAGAGACGGCGGAGGACCCTGAAGAGCAGCTCGAGTAGGAAGCCGCTGAAGAGGAGGAAACCCGGGAGTAACTCGAGCAGGAGCCTGGGGAGGAACCTGGAGAGTAACCTGAGGAGGCGCCTGTACAGTGGCTTTGGGAGGAGGTTGAGCAGAAGTCTGCGTAGTTTGGGGAGGACCTTGTGCAGGAGGCTGAAGAGAAGTCTGCCCAGCAGTCTGAGGAGGGTCCTGAACAGGGCCGTCCGTCAAAGTCGAGGCGGCAGCCATCTCCTCCGCGGTCGTCGCCTCAACGACAGTATGCGTAAAGCCCGGCACAGCCGACCTCCCCTGCCTCATCCTCTCCTCCCTCCGGGCCTGCAGCGCCGCCTCCATGTCCGCCTTCCCGTCCCGGCAGAACAGCGTCCCAAAGTCCTCGACGCCGTGCGCCGTCTCCATGTGCTTGTTCCACTGCGCCTGGTTCATGAAGCCGACCATGGCGCCGCACCGCTCAAAGTGCGGGCAGCGCTTGTCGCGCCGTTCCAGGCCCGTCTCGTTCTCCGGGTCCCAGAGGCTGTGGAACGGGTGGAAGGGCGCCTGCACCGGCGGCTGCGGGGTCTTCTTGCTCGCCAGGATGTCCCAGAGCTGGTAGACGTGGCACTCCATGTGGGCGATCTGTTCCTCCCGGTCCGCGAACTCCCCGAGCTCCGGGTCATTCTCGCGCTCCTCCTCGGGTATGGCGAAGGAGAGGTGGCACAAGGGACACTTCTTCTGCGGGACACCGTCGTGCTTCACCTCGAAGTGGCCCAGGACCTCGGTGGGCAGGAGACCGAAAAGGGGCTCGCGGCATCCGTACACGGGACACTCGGACGGGGGGTCGACGACGGGCCGTCCTCCGCAATTATCGTGCCACGCCAAGGGATGGCTGAGGTAGCGAGGGGCACCACGAGGCCGACGCTGCTCCGCGGCGAGTTTCATCACCTTCTCCTCTCCCAGATACATCGGATCGGGCGGCGTGTCGTCGGTCTCCCTGAAGTTGTCGCCGTAGATCTCAAACGGCGTGGTGCCCTGGTTTGTCTTGTGCTTGCACCCGGCGATGTGCTTCTCAACCTCCATGACCGGTGCCCTCACACCATCTTCAACAAAGGGGTGCTGGCAGTACGGACAGAAGCACCCCAGCGTACCGAAGAAGCCGTTGCAGTGTTGCCGGTGGGTGTCGATCTCCTTGTCCTCGAGCTTCCGCAGGCTGAATCCGCACTTGGTGCAGTGCGGCTTGTTGGAGTGCGACGTCCCGCGGCACCGGTGCGGGTAATCGTCGAACGGCGCGAGCTCATCTTTGTCTTTCTTGGTCTTCCAGACCACATCGCCACAAACCTCGCAGAAGTCGCAGCGCCCAGCAGCGTCGGCGTTGGGCACGCACCGGCGGTCGTGGTGCTCGCGGTCCGCCTTGTTGCTGAGCACCGTGTGGTCGCGACCGCAGCGATCGCAGAACAGGTACCCGCCCTCCTTGCTGTTAGCTTTAGGAGGCGGGAGTGGTGCTCGAGGCAGTCCCACAGGCCGACTTGCTCGCTCCAGGATCTGGAAGGTAGATAACGCTGCCGGGGCTGCGGGCTTGGCTCCGGCATGAGAACGCGAGTCCACTTTCAGCGCCGGCTCTGTTGTGCGCCGTGTGTCGGTGGGAGAGGTGGTCGTTCCGAGCATCTTCTGGAGCTCGTCCGCGTGCGCCTCCTTGAAGTGCTTCTCCTTCTGGGCCTGAGTCCAGTGCTCGAAGAGGTAGGCGTCGCACCAGGGGCACTTGTTTCCGACGTGGGTGGCTTGGAGGTGCTCCAGGAGCTTCTGCTGCTCGTCGATCCGGAACGTGAACCTGCACTTCTCCCACGGACACTTGGAAAGACGGTCGAGCGCCATTCCCCGGACCGTCCATAGGTCCTCCTGGAGCCGCCGTTGCTCCGTCGCTGTGAGCACGTTCTTTGTCACCATGGGCACCCGGTTGCCTCCTGTTCGCATGACCTCCTCAACAGGCGGGGCGTTGATCGGTATGGACGGGTTGTAGATGCCCTTGCCAAACACACTCGGCTGCTTGGCCCAGTGTATCTCGCGGGGCTCCCTGCGAGGGACGGTAGGAGCCGCTTTTGACTGCGGCTGCGAGTGCGGCTGCGTCCGCGTCTGCGTCTGTGGCTTCTTTTGCGGCTTGGCTTTGGGGACCGTAGGTGCAAGTCTGGTAGGTTGCGCAACAGAGGGTAACCCCAACTCCTGTCGAAATCGCGAAGTCTCTCCGTAACGAGGTCCCCAGGTCGCATTTTTTCCCAGTTGCTTGACTATTGTCCTTCACGTTAGCCACCGCTTGTTATCCGGGATGTGCGAGGAGGGGGAACATCTTCTTACCAAAGTCGAGGTCATCGTCCTCGAGGGGGCTGACCAGCACCTGCCTCGTGACAACGAGGCGACGCACGAAGGCAATTTCTGCATCGGATGCATTCGGTCGCAGCACGAAATTCATCTGGTCCCAAAGTTGAGCCTCCTCCGAGTCCTCCTCGGCGGAGAGCAGACACTCGAGGAGGAGGCTGTTCTTGTCAGGGTCGTACGGCGTACTGGTGTTGCCCTCGTACAGCTTCTGGACCAGTGCCTTGAAGGAGTCAATGTCATTTATGTCTACGGGGAACTCCTCTTCTCGGGTTTCGTTAGAGTTGCAGATAGTCCAGGGGTTGTCTTCCTCGATCGGCTGGATGACGAAGAAGCGGCATGGCTCAGACGTATCATCGACGGCCTTAGTGATGAACGCAGAGAGCTCCGCATTCCCCTTTGCGTTATTGTTGATGTGGCGAGACCACTCAAGAGGCTTGTGCCGTTCTTCGGGGCTCGCCAGCGACGAGTTGAAGAAGTCCGATCCCCGCCAGATACGATAGGACGCGGTGGGCGCAGGCAATCTAGTCGCGTTTAACATCTGGTTGACGACTTTCAGCGCGTCAGGGTACTGCTCGCGGGACCCATCTCCCCGGGAACATTGTCGAAGTTTCAACGTCTCAGCCGTGCTGATACCCCCAGGTAGGTAAAAGACGACGGTATCCTTCGGCAGGGACCGCACCTCGACGTCGAGAGGCTTTCCCTTGGCCGCGAAGGGGTGCATGGCGTTCCAGGCCATTTGGTGGATCTCGAGACCGCCATACCAGTGGTTTGCGAGTGTATCAGTCGCAATGCGGATATCGCAGTGGCCGTCGCCGGGTCTGTCTGGTCTTCCCACGAGAACCTCTTGCGCCGTGGCCAGGAAAGGCATGTACATGTTGGTGCCCCAGGCTTTCAAAGGAAGTAACTCGTACCCGGTGACCTCCTCTTCAAAGAAGATGCTACGCGGGGGCATCTTGTAGTACGCAATATCGTGGCCCCCGAAGCCGTTGGCGCGTCGGAGTTTGGTTAGCGTTGTCGAGAACTCGAACTGTTGCGGTTCCCATGCGCTCGGCGCGACCTCGCCCTTGCGGAAAACAAACCACACGTTTGCCGGGTTTGCTTCCGACTCCTTATTCAGGTACTGAACAATCTCATGTTCGGGACTGAGCGGCAAGTCGGCCTCAAAAACGCGTATAACTGTCCTGGACGTGCGATCCAAATGAGCAAGGCTCATATCGCATCGGTCGCCGCTTTTCAGAGACAAGAGCCTCCTGACGGCATCCTGGAATGTCGAAAGGTCGCTGGGCCGAAAGGTAACCTGGCCTTGGTAACCGTACAATGTTGCAGGCTTATCAGCGTTGGAGGTGGCAGGACGCTGTGCTTCCTGCGCGACTCGCCCGGCCGGCACGTTTCCGGAGGTGCCCTTTGGAAGGATGGAGCTGGATCGGCCGGCGCCGCGACGGACATTAGGCGCAAAGCCAGGCTTGAAATTGGTAGGCGCCGCGGGTCTGGTGTTTCCAACGGGAGTAACGGGAGCAGGCGGCCCCGTTTGGAACGTAGCAAGGTCGTAAGGGGAGCCTGTAAGGTGGCTAGGTCTGTTTGAGACCGGCGTGGGCGTCGAGACTGTGTATTCTTGGTCATATGCCGTGTGGCTAGATGTGTTTGAGACTGGCGTAGCCGTCGAGAATGTGAATTGTTGGTCCTGTGGCCGAGTTGAAGTGCCATGTCGTGGGCCTCGTACGCCATGGGCACGAGACTCGTAGGTCGCGACGTCGGGCATGTCCGCATCGTGGTCGTCGCCTTCACCTCCTCGAAGACTCAAGTGACAAGCAGTTTCATCTTCCCCTGGAGTCTGGGAGCTCATGTCCGACATGTCCTCGTCGTCGTCGTCGTCGTCGTCGTCGCCTCCGCCTCCGCGGAGACCCAGCTCGTGGCCACCTTCGTATTCCCCCGAGAGCTGGGCAGCCACCTCTGGATTCTTCTCCTCGAGCTCGGACTTCGGAATTGGGATGGTGCTGTACGTGCCCTCTCTCCCTACAGCAGAAAGTTAGCCCAGGTTATCAAATCCATCGCCTCGTGGACTCCGGACCTTTCATGTGATCAAGACCGTAGTTCCGGTGGTCGTGCGCGGTGAGGAAGTGCAGCGGCGGCTGGACCTCCACCTCGCGGAGCTCGTCCCAGTCGTCGACGTCAAAGGCCGGCTTCACGTAGTTGAACAGCCCAGCCAGGACGGGCTCGACCGGCAGGCCGAAGTAGAGCATGGTGAACTTGACAGCGAGCGAGACGCGGTGGCCCCGGAAGCGGCCCGCCAGCAGAGCTTCGTATCTCTTGGTGTTGGTCTCTTGGGTGTTTCGCAGACTTCGGGGCTCCGTCGCGGGCAGGAACAGCTTGCGCTCGTGGTCCGTAAAGTACTCGCTCAAGATCTTATCGACGGAGATGGTCGGCTGCTCGAGCAGAGCCCTGAACTGCTTCTCGATCTTTTCCCAGGCTTCGTCGGATGGCTTGATGAGAGGATTGTATCGGTCCCTGGGGTCGCCCCCCTTTTTCAGAGAGTCTGCCATGGCTGAGGACAAAAGAGGAGAGGAGCTTTGCAGAGTAGACAAAACTGGTTAAGGAAATCAAGCAAGGAATGTGAGGAGAAAGCAAGTACAGAAAGAGATGCCGAATTATCAACAGAGCCTGTCGAGAAGAAGGGATTTAATAAGAACAAGACGACGATAGATGGAGAGACAAAAGTTCATCGTAGCTTGATCCAAGGGTTCAAAGTAATAGGGAAATTCTTGAGGTGACTACATAGTTCTTCTGTTCGTTAGATATTTTAGGCATATGTTGCCATTGTTGCCCGCAGGGCCGGAATATGGCCACTCTCAAGGGATTCTGCGCAACGCTGCATCTCGGATTCTCCCTAGGCAACCGACTTAGAGGTCAATTAGGCCACAACTGCCTTGATAATACTCGCCCTTTGAACAACCTAGGTACCTGCATGGGCCTCATGACCGTTGAGACTGCCGCGGCGTGTAACGGCTGGGGTTGATACCACAGCAGAAGCTTGGACTTATGTTGACTCCTAGAGAAACAGGCATGCTGGCCTTTGAAGCCGATTTTGATTGTTCCTGTGGACAATGGCGTGCTTTACTGCGAGTATCTATCCGCCCAGAACCTTTTCTGACAAAGAAAGAAAACACGATGGGCCGGAAACATTGACGAAGAGGATGTCGGAAACCAGGGAGACCAAGGGAGCCTTGGACAATAGCACGACTGAGAAGTTCAATGAGACTGTTCCTATGCCTGAGTGCGATGGATGCGGTTATTCATATTCTTGAGGTTCTTTGTTTTGGTAGAGAACAGGCGAAAGAGACACTGATGCAGAGTTCCGTGGATGAGCAAGGGAGGGAGCTCCTGTGGTTCAAAAGAGACAGAGGATATCCGTGGCACAGTGTCTGACATTAAGGAAGTCGCACGATGCGCTTGGCCCTTCCTTCCTAGGAGACCGGCAAAATTTCCTGTGTCATCTGGCTATCCTGCCTAGGTATATGGGGCAGTCTCTACCTGAACTATATCCCCCTATTGGTCGGATCCAGCTGCACATTACCCCCAGGTACTAGGTAACCTACGGCCACAGAGCCTACGGTTGCTAGTGCCACTGTAGTCCTTCGGCTTAGGTGTTGGTCTGCCATATAGATAGGAAAGCCAGGTACCTAGGACAGGAAATTTAGCCGGTCTCAAAATAGTGTCAGTTGGATTCGGGGTGCTCTCACCTGCGGGGACCCCACGTTTCTTCCTTCCCGAACCCACTCCTCACGCCTCAACACCTACTATGTACACTACCGGGAGGTAGCCAAAGTTTCTGCTCGTCACGCGTCGTTGCGCTTACATTCCCCATAAGAAGGAGAGGGGAAGGGGACCGCCTGCCGTCCAGTCCTAAATCGGCGCTGAGCTTCGGAGCCCCATCCGCTGCGTTGTTCGCAAATACACAACCATTTCACCAGTACTCCGCCTTGAGGCTCGGTACTGCTTAACATCGTCGTCGGTGTTGAGAAGCGACAGAGGTGCGGGGTTCTGAGGGTCCAGACAACGCAATGGACGACCGGAGCCCCCGTCCTGGCCATCCGGTCGATGGCGTGGCAATGGCGGCCGCTCCTAGTTAGACGGTGTTTTTAAGCCTCCTCCCGTCCCATCTCATCCAGTTCTGATGTTGGCAGTACCTTTTGTTACTTCTCAAATTTGAATTCAGACTACTCATCGCAAAGTGAAGATCGTGTTCCCGTTTTCTCATTACACTGACTCTATGTCTCGTAAACTCGTCCAAATTCGTCCAACTTCATCTAGCATGGCCTCCCAAGCCGATTCGTTGTTGAACAGCCTCAGGGCTGTGAGCCAGGTTGACTGCGACACCCTTGACGTTGAAGGTGAGGCTCCCAAAGCCAACACGGTACCACTCAAACATTCTTGCTGATATACATGGCTCCAGTCGCCAAAGAGTTGGGCCCTTTCGTAGACTGCACATCAAACCAAGCCATCGCCTTCGGTGAGCTAACGAAAGCGACCGCGGACGGCAAGCTCTACCATGAGGGCCTCCTCCAAGCCGCCGCGCAGGATGCAAAGACGTGGGCCAAGGAAACCTGGCCCGACGTCGACCCCGTCGAGCTCGCCGTCGAGATCATGGTATCCCTTCATGTTCCCCTTTCAGACCACCGAACCCGATGCTGACCTTGCTCTCAGATGGTCCGGTTGTCGCTGCAGTTCGCCCCCTACCTGACGGGCTACTTCCACGTCCAGACCAACACCAAGTACTCGTACTCTGCAGAAAAGACCCGCTACAACGCCGAGCGTATGCTTTGCCTCTGAGAAATCAGATGATTCGTGTTTCGCTCACAGGCTGCTGTAGGTATCGTCGAGATGTTCAAGAAGATCGACCCCAGCTTTGACGCGAAGCGCGTGTGCATCAAGATCCCCTCCACCTGGGAAGGCATCGCAGCCTGCAAGGTCCTCGAGCAAAAGGGCATCGCCACCCTCGCGACGACCATGTTCTGCATGGAGCAGGCCGCCCTGGCCGCGGACGCCGGGTGCACGTACATCGCTCCTTACGTGAACGAGCTCAAGGTTCACTTCGTTCCGGGGTAAGTTTTTCACTTCTCCTTTGCCAGTTACACACTCGAGCGACGACTTACTCACTGTTGTTCTAGCTACATCGACGAGAACAAGGCCTTCGACTTCTGCAGGACCGCCCAGGCCTACTACATCGAGAAGAAGGCAAAGACGCAAGTGCTGGCCGCCAGCCTGACCTCCGTCGCCGAGGTGATGCAGCTCGCCGGCATCCAGCACGTCACCGTCTCGCCGCCGTTGCTCCGCGCCCTCGCCGCGCAGCCCGCATCGGCGTGGACCGAGCAGGTCGGCGCATACTTCGCGGCCGGGCCCGACCAGAGCTGGACCACGGATTTTGAGAAGGCGCTGAGGGACGAGAGCGAGTGGCGCATTGCGTTCACGCGCAGCGGCAACGGCAAGTACGAGGAGAAGCTCATCCAGGCCATCAACATCTTCTCGGACAAGCAGGACGGTCTTGAGGAGCTGGCTCGGGGGTATTTGTAACGGCGCGGTTGTCCATTGACATCCACTGGGGATTCGTATACCGAAGACATGTATGTAGCCAACCAAGCCCTGGAATACATACCTAGGTAACTAGCACCTATAAGGAGTGGCGTATGGGCAAATCCCATATACCTATTTGAGTGTAAGTTGCTGTACTGTTGAACCATCCTCTGTTTCCGTTTAGTTTTCGGTGAGGCAACTGCTCATTTGCCTCCGCCTTCACAAGCAAAAGACATCTCGATAGAGACTTGCAAATGCATCATCCACCGAATGATGCCACAATTGTAGCCATTCCCTTCGCACCAGCGGAAGGCTACTGCGACTTGATAAGCACTGTGCATTCAATTGGTCCCGTGTCGCCCACTCAGGCGCGTCAACCCCCTGCTTCTTGATAGAGAAGCTGATAACCCTCGCCTCGTTATCTTATTGCCCTTGCATTATCCGTATCAACAACGTCTTGTTTTCTTTCCCTTTGGTCTCTCTAGTGGCAATTCGGGCTAGAACCGTCTGTTTTGTGCTCATACCGCCTCCCGAAAAGCCTGTGATCTGGTCGCGGCCAACCCCGCCCCTTCACGCACGCTGGGTTGCATTGCATCCAGCTGACTGCCTGCCGACTACATAGAGGCGGCCATGTCTCACTTCACGAGCGCTGTGCTGCTGTGCTGCTCGGTAAGCTGGATCGCGGGTAGTCAAATCAAGACTGTTGCGGGTCTTACTTTCCCCGGATTCTGTCTCTCTTTCTAGCTTCTGCCGACAGCAACCTCGGGTCGGTGCGAGGACTTAGCCACTCGGGATCAAGAGCCGGATTTTTCACTCTCACTCCTCACTGCCAAAGAACACCTCGACGATGCAGGGCTTCAGCAAAGAGAAGATGAAGGGCAGGTTTACTTCGGTGAAGGCCTGGGAGCTGCCCAAGCACCCCAGCGCCATCGCCCCGGATGGTGTCTGGGTGAGAGAACCAATTCGTCGTCGAGATGAGGGCAAACTCGCTGACAATCAGAACAGACCAACTCGGACATGGACCCGGTTCCTCTCGAGCACCAAACATGGAGCATCTGGACCATCCTGGCCTACTGGAGTAGCGACTTGATGAACCTCAGCACGCTTCAAACTGCGGGAAGTATTCTGGCCGTCGGGCTCAGTTGGAGGGAGTGAGTAACGTCAACAACCAAACCCGTGAGTAAATAACTGACGAGATTAGGGCGATTCCCATCATGTTCGTAGGCACCTGCTGCATAGCCGTGGCCATGGTTCTCAACGGCGCGATCGGATCGCGCCTCCACGTCCCCTTCTCCGTGATCGCGGCGGGGAGCTTCGGGTTCTACTTCCGCTACTTTGCCATCATCAGCCGCGCCATCCTGGCCATGTTCTGGTTCGGCGTGCAGTGCGCCAACGGGTCGTTTTGCGTGACCATCATGCTAAGCGCCATGGCGCCGTCGTACGCGAGGATACCGAACACCCTGCCCGAGTCGGCGGGCATCACGTCGATGGGAATGTGCTCGTGAGTGGAAATAACGACAGACAGCGGCCCATCATGGTCCCGGCAACTGATCCCCTGATACAGGTTCTTCCTCTTCTGGCTGTTCCAGCTGCCCCTGCTCCTGATTCACCCAACCAAGCTGCGCCCTCTATTCTACGTGAAGCTGCTCGCCACGCCCGCCGTGGTCCTCGGCACGATGGGCTGGGCCGTCAAGAAGGCCGGCGGCGGCGGCGACATCTTCAGACTGCAACCCGAGGTGCCTTCAGGTACTCCGCAGTATGCCTGGCTGTGGCTCTCATGCATGTCGAGCGTAACAGGCCAGTGGGCGACGATGGGCGTCAACATCCCCGACTTCCTCCGCTACGCGAACAGCCCCAACGGCCAGCTCGTGCAGCTGCCCTTCGTGCCCATGGTCTTCACCATCTGCGGCGCGCTGGGGATCATCACGACGTCGGCGACCAAGGTCATCGTCGGGGAGTACCTCTGGAACCCGCTGGACATCGTCAGCCTGTGGCTCGCGAACGGCTCCGGGGGCCGGGCCGCCGCCTTCTTCGCGGCGCTGGCTTGGTTCATCGCCACCGTCGGGACCAACATCACGGCCAACTCCATCAGCGCGGCGAACGACCTGACGATCCTGCTCCCGCGCTTCGTCAACATCAAGAGGGGCTGCATCATCGCGGCCGTCATCGGAGGCTGGGTGCTGGTGCCGTGGAAGATTCTGAGCTCGGCGCAGACGTTCTTGAACTTCATGGGCGCGTATGCGGTGTTCCTTGCGCCCATCAGCGGAATCATGGCCGCCGACTTTTGGCTCGTTAAGAAGCAACGTTATGACCTGCCTGGTAGGTGTACCCCTGATTCGAGAAGCTAGATGAACTTTTCAACTGACATGTTTTCAGCTCTGTACGACCCCCATGGACGGTACCGCTTCGTCGGAGGTTGCAACTGGCGAGCTTTCGTGGCTTTCATAGTGCCTGTTGCGCCTTCGCTGCCGGGGATGGCACTCGCGATTAGCGGCTATCCGGCAGTGCGGATCTCTGAGGGAGCGCAGCATCTGTACAGCTTCGACTGGCTTTTTGGCTTCGTCGTGTCAGTCTTCCTCTACACATCGCTCAGCTGGCTTGTGCCGGCAAAGGAGACCCTTGTGTCACATACGATATGGACACGGGAAGGAGTAGAAATCGAGGGCGCGGGCAGCGATGTGGAGAACCCCAAGTTGCCGCAGACGATTCAGACGACACAGGGTGTTCACGATCCTGAAGCCAAGGCGTCATAGATGAATAGTTCGGTGGCTCTGTCCCGTTAGTTGTAAACAGCTGTAATCCAAGCCCATCATCATCACGACCGTTTCTTCTTTGAAGGTGTGCAGGTGTAACTAGGTACCTAGGTACTTAGATACCTAAACGGTGGGCTGTAAGTACCTTGTAGCGTGGTGCCTTAGTAAGAACCTGGAGAGTGAGTGGGGACGTCATGGGCGTCATCTGATTGGCCAAATATTTTGTGAGCCCATCATACCGTGTCGTCCGACTGATGATCTCTTCTGCGCCCTCATAATTGCCCTCAATTCTCCCTCCGGCCAACTCCTCCGACGCCAATCGCGGAGTTCACGAGCCCTTCGTCGCCCGCTCAGGTCCTCTGACCATCTCGAACCGACTCCGACGCGCCTACGGGAGCGCCCGCGCCGTAGCTGCCGGCCCTCGATAAACCCCTCCTCTGCCCTCCCGACCCGGCCGACATGCGCGCAGGGCAGAGCAAGAACCATGCGGCCAGCTCCCAATACATTCTTGCGCCCTTGCCTCCTCGATAATGTGTGTCGTCAATGCGTCAGCCAGGCATCGAGCTCCGGGAGGGGCGTTGCCTCCCTGCCGTTGATCGCGAAGCGCGCCGCCTCGACGACCGCAGCAAAGGCCGCACCTGTGCGCCTCGCCGCGAGCTACTTTCTCTCTAACAGCGTCTTGGACCTTTCCCATGCGCGATTCCGAGCTCCCAGCCGACGCAGCTCCTCAGCCTCCGCCTCTGCGAGTCTCTCGTCCTCAACAACCTCCTCCAGCAACGCCAACGCTGGCCCCGCGACCTCCCACCTCGCCGTAAGCCACGATCTCCCCCACCGTCGCCGCCAGGCCGCGAGACGCAAGGCCGCCGCCGAAGCCTCCGCCGCCGGCTCCTCCTCCGAAGCTCCCCTCCCGCAGGATGCCTCCTCCGCTCTCACCACCGTCGCCGAACGGCAGCCCGCCCACTCGGCCCGCCGCATCTTCTCCACCCTCCTCTCCCTCTCGAAGCCCCGCCTCTCCGCCCTCGTCGTCCTGACGGCCATGGCGCCCTACGCCCTATACCCCGTCCCGGGCTTCCTCTCGCCCGCCATCACCGAGTCTCCATCGCTCAGCCCCCTGACGCTGCTGTTCCTCACCACCGGCACCGCCCTGTGCTCCGCCTCGGCCAACTCCCTCAACATGCTCTACGAGCCGTCCACCGACGCCAAGATGACCCGCACGAGGAACCGCCCCCTCGTCCGCGGGCTGCTCACCACCCGCGCGGCCGTGCTCTTCGCAGTCACCACGGCAGCGACCGGCGTCGGCGCGCTGTACTTCGGCGTCAACCCCACCGTCGCCTTCCTCGGCGGCGCCAACATCGTCATCTACGCCGGCATGTACACCCCCATGAAGGCCATGAGCGCCGCCAACACCTGGCTCGGCGCCGTCGTCGGCGGCATCCCGCCCCTCATGGGCTGGGCCGCCGCAGCGGGCGAGACGGCCTCCGGAGACGGCTCCTGGCGCGAGCTCCTCCTCGCCAGCGACGGCAGCTCCATCGGCGGCTGGCTCATGGCCGGCCTGCTCTTCGCCTGGCAGTTCCCCCACTTCATGGCCCTCTCCTGGCCCATCCGCGAAGAATACAAGGCCGCGGGCCTGCGCATGCTCGCCTGGACGAACCCCGCCCGCAACGCCCGCGTCGCCCTGCGGTACAGCCTCGTCTTCGTGCCGCTCTGCTTCGCGCTCTGCGCCGCGGGCGTCACGGAGTGGAGCTTCGCCGTGACCAGCCTGCCCGTCAACGCGTGGCTGTCGTACGAGGCCGTGCGGTTCTGGAGGTACGAGGGCCACAAGGGCTCCGCGAGGGGCCTGTTCTGGGCCAGCGTGTGGCACCTGCCCGTCGTCATGGTCCTGGCCCTGCTGCAGAAGAAGGGCATGTGGAGCCGCGTGTGGAACAGCGTCATGGGCAGCGGTGACGAGGACGAGTGGGAGGACGACGAGCTGGACGAGATGCCCGTGGCGCCCCCTCTTTCTTCTCCGCGCGATAGATAGCCGTTTTGTTTTTGGCGGCAAAAAGTGTAGAAAAAACTCGCAATGTACCATATTTGTGTTCCTTTGTCATGAAAAAGAAGAGGCCATCGCTCGTGCCTCGCTCGGTTCAGGGATCTGTTTCAAATCACCAACGGTGGAAACCTTTGAAAGAGCACCTCGACTGCATGTTGTTTATCATATCCCTTTTTCAACTCATTTCCCCCCTCCTTCAGGGTATCTATAGATGCTAATATACACGCAAGTGTGTCGTTGAAAAGATTCCTCGGGTGTTTATCTTCCGCCGCTCCGCCGTTTCGTCATTACCCGAAAGCAAAGTCATTGCCATTGTGCTGACCGCGCGTTGAAGGAGTGTGTCCGGTTTTTCTCTCTTAAACCAACGAACACGCCACCCCACCAGTTCTGGTGTAAACCGACCCGAGTAACGCCCAAACGCCTCCTCTTGACTGTCTGTGACAACACAAAAAATGAGATGAGAGAAAAGGAAAAGAATCAAAAGAAAAAGAAAATATCCAACCCAAAATCATCCACTCCGTCACATTGGTTGTTGCGCACCCCCGCCGCCGGGCCGGTTGATGATGGCGTCGATGCCCATGTCCACGCTGGGCAGCCTCTGCCCGTGCGGATGCAAGTAAGGGCTCGGCGACTGCGACTGTCCGTAGCCGCCGTTGACGGAGCCATTCGACGATATCGAGCTGGTGTATCCGTGTCCCGGATGGTGGCCGTAGCCCCCGTACTGGCCGGCGTGGTGGAGGGGCTGGAGGTGCTGGTGGAAGGAGGCGACGTAGCCCGCGGCCGAGTGGGTGCTGCCGCCGCTGGCGGAGTGGCTGGAGGAGACGGTCTCCGGGCTACTGTAGGACGCGTCTAGCTCGTCAACTGGGGTTAACCCGAGGCCGCTGATGCCGCTGTCATCGTCATACCCTGGTGGTAGGGGCTGCCCCGATTCCAGGCGCTCCCGTCTCGCCCCGGCGCGGGCCGCGCTCTGCAAGTTCTTGAGTCCGTTGGACATGCACTGGAGAAGTCGAGTCAGTAAAGTGTCGTCGTGACTGGACTGAACGGAAGTGAGTGCATACCTTTGCCTCGACAACGTTCCACTTCTCTCCGGTGCGAGCGGCCAGACCGGACCAAATCTCCTTCCGCATGCTCATGTACTCCTTGGCCAGCCTCTCGAGCTTGCGGTTGTCCCAGTCGTCGGCGCCCTTGCGCTCCATCAGACGCTCGTGGCGCTTCCTGCAGGCGTTGGGCGTCTTGTTGGGGAAGTAGGCCATCTGGATCTGGCCCCAGTTGAGGCCCTGGGACCGGGCCGTGAGCAGCTGCTGGTCGTCCTGTGGGGTCCAGGCCCCGGAGGAGGCCCGATGCTGCAGGGGAGGGACCGAGACGGGGGGCGCCGTCACCGGCGCGTAGCTTTCGTACGTTGGCTGCGGCTGCTGCTGCATGGGGGCCGAGGAGGGCACCGTGTAGTAGGCCGACTGCGGCATGGACATGCGTTGGCTGTACATGGCGATGGGGTTTGCCGCGGGGGCCAAAGAGACGGGCATGGGGTTACCGTAGCGGTTGTGGCTCGAACTGGATGCCCGCGTGTGCTTGGGCATGGTATCTTTTGTTGTGTGAAGTTGGCAGGTGACGCTGCAACCGGATGAAGCTGCCGCGTAGTCGGAACGGGTGCAGATTACTGGATTACACTGCGGTGAAGAGGTTCGATAAACGAGGGTCTCGTCTTGGTGCCGGAATTTGAATCCTCGCCCGGAGGTTGTTCAGGAGTTGTTGGATGAGTACAGGAGGATGATATAGCGAATGGAGACGCAAAGTCAGAACGACTAGGAAATCTGGCTTAGAAAATGCTATGAAGATGACGTAGTAAGGAAAAAGGAAAAAAGGAAATAGAGACGGGAAAAAAGGAAACTCTTGTGAGATGGAGTGAGATTTGCTTGATAGACGAACACAAGGTCAAGAACAGGTCGAGGAGCCGGACGTCAGGCCCGACTTTAAGCAACATCACGGCCTGGGGAGCAGACAAAGAGGCGCAGAGTCGCGACTGAAGAAGACCGGGGTCATGAGGATCTGAAACACAGCGGCTTGGCTGAACAAGCGCAAAAGAGATGGCAGAGGAGCCATGAAACCCGTCTCATGTGTCTGGAAAAGCAGATTGCCTCTCAGAGGGCCGCAGACATTGGCTGGACATGTCGCGAGGATGGGCGTCTGTCTGGAGTTGGGCGCGTAGAACTGGCCGGGTCTGGAGGGCGGCTACGATAGACCTTGGCCTGATCGGACGGCTGCCGGGGTGCCGAAGAAGGGAGCAGAGGGCTCAAACGGGAAGCAACCGGGGCCGAGAAGGCGTTGGGTATGAGTAGCCGCCAGCCTTGCCGCGCTGTCAACGCTCCATCTGGAGAGGTTCGTCGGTGTTTAAGGCTGGATCGTGCCACGCCATCCGCGGGGTCGATCATCGCTTCCTAGGTAAAGGGCCCGGGGGTGGGTCTCAAGGATACTACTAGGTTAGAGCGAGCTGAAGGCATAAGGATGATGGACCTGGCATCAGTCCCTCCCTTGGAAGCGCCAAAGTTGTTGGAGCGGACATTAGACCCCACGACCGCGGCGAAAGAGCCAATGGGGTCCGAAGCGGGAGATGAGGCAGGACAGTCGCATGGCATGGAAAGCAGACGACTCTTGTCTTTGCATACATAGTATGTATAGGTATGTGCGCGCGCGGCAGAGCGGCCAAGGGTACCTCGCCTCCAACTTGCATCAACGGGCGTTAGTAGAGTGTAGCAATGGCGTATGCCCCCATGATGTGGCACGGCAATATGCCGTCTTGACGATAGTACTAGTAGCAGGGACGGATAGCACGCATACGCCTGGACGATCTTTATCAGCCAAGGACCAGGGGCTCTCGTCTCTCGCATCTCGGCTCCCGCTCGTACCTGGCAGCAGAGCGGGAGTTCGCATGTAATCCCGGCCGAGGACTGGAGCTGTACATGCAGTGGCGCGTTGTGCGTTGTCAACGGTGAGAACGACGCGATCAAGGTCGGTGGAGGAAGACTTTAGACGCGCGCCTGCACATTAAATGGGGCGGATCTTGGCATCCTGGGTCGCGGTGGAGGCTGATCGGGCCTCTGAGTGGTCAGGGCCCGAAATAGGCCTGCGCTAGCCACTTTGGATCGACGTTCCACAGCGGGCCGGTATTTCTCCACTATGACGGGTCCCACCTGCCGTACCTCCAGGTCCCTGTCAATGGCAGGTAAGGACGGGCAAGGTGCACAGCAACAATTCACTGCCCGCGCTTATTGTAGCGGCCAGCAGACGCATCATATTCTCACTGATGTTGGAACCAACAGACAATGAGTTTTAATATATGCACTTCATTTATCTCTAACGGCCCCCTCAAGCGAAAAATAAAGAAGGTCCCGGCGAAGCAACCTGCTGATCGCACAGCCGAGCGCTTGTTTCTACAATGAATACAGACCTTTCCTGAGGCCGCTCCAAACACCAGCATCTTTGGTGTTGAGATGACCACATCATTTGTCTTCATTACATCCTGCCAACACTCAATGCCTTTCAAGAAAGACGTGTACCCTACTGAGGGGACCTGTCAGACTCGATAGACGGAATTCTCGAGCTATCGATTTGAAAGGCTCTGTAAGGTACCGTTCCAGACCGTCCATCTCTCCCCGTGATTGGCGGGCCGCTCCTCTAGGTAATTGTGGCTTGTGTCGATAGTGCGGTTGTTCCACGAGTCCCCTGCCACGGTTCCAAATGCGGCGTGGCTCTCCATCACCTTTCATCGCACCATGTGAGGCTCGACAGAGCATGGCGAGTCAGAACCGGGTGCAGGTTTGAATTGCCGGTGGCAAAATGCCAGCAGCTCACGAACTAGAACCGGTCCCAGGGGCCATGCACTCTGCTATTCTATCCCTCTGTGATAGGGAAAATGGTGGAATATGAGGAATACTATGGCTACGAACCCCTCCGCCAACACAATGCCCAATTATGGTCCATCTCCTCGAGGCAAAGTGCGGGGCCAGGAACAGTGACTGAAGGCTTCGTACTCTAATGTCCCGCAGTTTCACCGACTGCCATTACAGTGTAGGTAATGTGGGTGGGACCACCAAGACCACCAACAGAGAACCGAACTTGGCATCTTGTTGGAACATGTGCTATTGCACTAAGCCTTGCCTGAGCGAGCAATTAGTAGCCCGAGGTTGTCTTCCACGGCTAATTAGCCCCTGTCTATTGACCAGTTGGTGGCATAGTGAAGAATAGGGTGAAAATACTGATCCCTCTACTCGGGTACCACAGATGGGTAGTCTGGCTCAACATACAAGGTTCCTATCGCACATATTACCCAGTCCATTTCAATCTTGGACAAAGACTGCCACTGCTCAAAGGCATTTTTCCCACCACTGACCAAGAGACACTAGACATCTCTAAAAAATAAAAACTAGAGATCCTCAATTTTCAAAGGGCAAGGGTGGGGTAATGACCTGCCTAGAGAGGTAGATAACCCCGCCCCCTGTGCGTCCATGTTCGCGCCTGCCTCCTCACCTCTGCTTACCTCCTCTAGATAATCCTCAGCTGTGGTTCAGTGCATCCACTCCAACCTCTGCTTCTCATCTCTCCTACTTCTCCACGAGCCAAAGCTGCAAAGCATTTCTTGGTAAAGCCTGTAATTATTCTTCATTATCGCACCTTACAATTATCCATTAATCAACTACACAACTCTGGTTGTCTCAAAGGTAAGTCGCAACCATCTCCCACCATTTTGGTTGCATCAGACCACCTTCGCACCTGCCCTGCCCCTTCGCGTAGATACCTGTTACTGTACCCTTCCTTCTCCACACTGCTTTGTGTCACTCTGCACCACTCATAAGCGGTCATGCTGACAAGCAGTTCACATTTATCTTATAAATTCACATGAACTGACTGGTTCCTTAAGCGACCTATCATTCACACTCACCTTTCTCTTTCTGACTGGTTGAGCAGGTGTGACGCGCAACCCGCTCCTCCTGCTGTATGTCATCTTGATCCTTCTGCTGTATGTCATCTTGATCCTTCTGCTGTATGTCATCTTGATCCTTCTGCTGTATGTCATCTTGCTCCTTCTGCTGTATGTCACCTTGCTCCTTTCCCTTTGCGCTTCTTAACCCTGTCCAGAGTACCTCTGAATGTCTCAGAAACAACTCCCGATAAATGTTTCTTCACCAATCTAAACCGTTGCATAGGTTCAAAGCGCAAAGGGGGGAACCTCTGCTCAATTGGCTGACATGGATACCACATCCAACTTCACCGGCGCGGACAGTCCCAGCAGCTTCGCCACTGCTGGAATCCCGGGCTACAGCTCAAACATACCTGCTACGATGCCCACGCTGTCCATGCTGGCGGCTCTCTTCTCTGGCTGGGTCGTCTTGTGTGCGTCACTTCGCTTCAGACGTATCAACAATCTTCAGAAGCGCCTGGGTTACACCGATCGTGCCTCCCTCGCGCGGATGACCAATGATGATGCCAACATCATCCTCAAGAACATGGTGGAGTTTGAGTTTCCCAGATTCTACACGCTCGCCCTCCAGTTCGCCATCTTCAAGGTGTGTCGCTCTCATACTATTTGGTGCCCTCCAGATTGATTCTGACCACTGTAACCAGACCTATGGCATCGAGACCATTTCCAAGCTCATCGTTGCGACCAAGAACCTGGCCAATCCCCAGAATGCTTCCAAGAGGTATGGACCGACTCCAACTTCCACGACTTGGTTATGAAACTCGAATCCTCAGCTTCAGACGCTGCCCTCACAGACTTGGGAGGCTAACGGATATGCCCTACCGCAGATATGAGGATACGACCGTCCTTTTCAGAGAGTATGTTCACTGTCACCATGTACAGCAAGTCTCTTTTGTCTAACCAACCGTGACAGGTTCTCTCTGAACCCCCCAACCTCGGATCGCTGCCTCAAGGCCATCTCCCGCATGAACTACCTGCACAGCCGCTACCTAGCCTCCGGCCAGATCTCCAACGCCGACCTCCTCTACACCCTCGCCGTCTGCGTCGCCGAGCCGCCCCGCTTCATGAAGCTCTACGAATGGCGCCCCCTCACCGACATGGAGGTGTGCGCCATCGGCACCCACTGGAAGGCCATCGGCGACGCCATGAACATCGAGTACAAGGGCTACCTGAAGCAGGACTCGTGGGCCGACGGCATCGAGTTCGCCGACGACATCTCCGCCTGGGCCAAGCAGTACGAGACGGACGTCATGAAGCCGTCCAAGTACAACGCCATGGGCAGCGCCCTGCTCGTCGACATGCTGCTCTGGCCCGTCCCGCGCTTCGCCCTCCCCTTTGCGCGCCAGGCCCTCACCGTCCTCATGGGCGACCGCGTGCGCGAGGCTTTCTGGTGAGTCCCCCTACTATCTCTCCTGGCGTGTGATCCTACACACGAACAGAAAGTCTCTGTGCTGGGTTCGAACTGACGAGGAGAAACAACTAGCTTCACCGAGCCCGAACTGCCCGCCATCTTCACCGTCTACGCAGCCCTCGTCCTCCGCCGCTTCGTCGTCCGCCACCTGACGCTCCCCCGCTTCATCCCCGTCCTCTACTTCTCCCACCCCCACCCCAAGACGGGCCGCATCGTGCACTACGACTACCTCGTCGACCCCTGGTACAACCCCGCCGACTTCTGGTCCCGCTGGGGCCCGACGGCCCTCGCCACCCGCCTGATGGGCGGCATCGTGCCCGGCCCCGAGAAGCACATGCCCCAGGGCTTCCTGTTCGAGGACATCGGCCCCAAGGACAAGGTGGGCAAGGGCACCGAGGAGATGGCTGCCGGCGTGGAGGAGCTCAAGGCCCACCAGCGTGGCGGCTGTCCCTTCTCTGGCTAAATGCGCATGCCTGGCTGTCTGCATCTTTGGGACTAGCGAGTTACTGAGTTGTATGGACGGAAGGCTGGACAGCATTCGGATGGGGACCACGATGATTTTGAGCATCCCCTCCGTGGACACGGATGGGCATTACGGCTTTTTGCTAAGCGTTGAGAAGGGCAACAGGACAGCCTGGATTTGGAGCGTGCGTACATAGGTCATAG
Organism: Colletotrichum plurivorum; assembly: GCA_014235945.1. Taxonomy (NCBI): domain Eukaryota; kingdom Fungi; phylum Ascomycota; class Sordariomycetes; order Glomerellales; family Glomerellaceae; genus Colletotrichum; species Colletotrichum plurivorum. Next base: position 137,763 of record WIGO01000081.1, read on the forward strand.
ACTTGCATATCCGTCTCTCCAGTCGGTAGAGGTTGCTTGTACACAGAGATCTTGACAATCAAAAGAAGAGTTTCACAAGATGCGACTGAGTAATTCCTTAGCGGAGGGGGGGCAAAAATGCTTGCATTTGGCCATGCTATCATAAAACTCATTACCTTTGCGCCCCATGCTCCCTCCGTTCATCATCTCTCCCGAGTCTCTTACAAAGCTCCCGATCACGACCCAGCAATGCCCAGTCCCACACGGCTCTGTCCACCACCACCGTAGGGTCCCATGCCAGCGCTCATGCTGGTGCCGGAATTCGTCCCGGTGCGCTCGCGCATCCGCCGGCCCTCCATGAGCCCGCGCAGGCCGCGCTTCTGCAGCCCGATGACGGAGCTGAGCTCCCCGCCCCAGACCTCCCGCAAGTTGCCGCCACGCTCCGAGTCGCCAATCTCCGAACTCCACTCGGATCCGCTCACGCTCGTCGTGGCGCTCAGCTCGTCGCTGGAAGGGCGCCCGGCGGACATGGCCGTGTTGATGCGCAGCGCCGCCGTGCGGGACGAGAGGCCCTGCAGGTCCGTGCTGCTGCCGCCGTTCTGGGAGCCGTCCGAGAGGGGCAGGGGGGAGCCCATGGCGTCCAAGGGGACGAAGAAGTTGGGGTTCAAGGAGCCGTCGATGCCGCGGCCGCCACCGGCGGCCATGGCGGTGGCGTTGAAGACGGCGGCGGCGTTCCTCGAGTCCAGGAGTGCGTGGAGCCGCTCGACCACGGCTTCGAGCAAGCCATCGATCTTGTAGGGCCGACCGATCTGGAGGAGTGAGCACAGAATAGGAGGCGTGCACAGAGGAGACGACGGTGCCGGCAACGACGAGGTGTAGAGGAAGTGCAGGAGAGCCTGGACCGTCAGATATGTATGAGGCAGGTAGAGGCACCGAGGCCGAGAGTTGGGTGGCAGCGACCTCGGGGTCGGGGCGGAGTTGATCGTAGTCGGGTCCGCGCCAGCGGACCCTGGGATGGGGAAAGACGCTGCTGAGGCACTGGTGGGAGCGGTGCTTGGAGGCTTCGTCGAAGAACCGGAAGAGAGCGCCGTGCTTGCCATCGAAGTCGTGCTCTCGACGGTGTTGCGCGATGGCGTGATGGTCAGGGTGGAGTTTCTGACGGCGCTGCCAAGTCCGGACCGCAGAGTCATCGCATCACTGCCGTCCTGAGTAGCTGTGCCTTCGCGCAACAGCTGCACAAAGTATGGTCCCCAGCGTCGCGCCACGATTCTCGAGTTGATAGGTATCCTTTCTCCGTGGAGACAGAGGATGTCCATGTCGGACAGCTCGCGTAACGCAAGCGCCTTCTCTCCCAATTCCTCCGAAGCTCTCGAGTGGAAACGTCCACCGGCCGTGGATCCTGCTTTCCTTGCCAAACTCAAGCCTGGGCCGGTGTAGGGGCTGCTGGCAGATACGAAGCCAGACATCGGGTTGGTCTTCCTCGGGTTGTCGTAGAAACCAAACGCTTCCAGCTCAACCATGCAAACATTGGAAAAGTTGATACGCCGATGATTATAGTCGTCGACGAGACTTCGTTTCCGATTGCCGAGGATCACAAAAGTGTTCCTGCGATTCCACAAAACACCACGGTTCCAACTGCCCTGGCTGAAGACGGCCCCGCCGGCGTCGATTCGTGACCACGTCAATGTCTTCAAGTCCAAAGCCCACAGCGCATATTCTTGCTTGGACGACGTGAGGTAAGTGCCGCTGACCACAAAGTAGTGGTCGATGACGCCGCCGTTGGGAAAGCGGAGTCCGGGCGGCGAATAGGAGCCTGACATGGGCTTTTCCGTTAATGTGCCGTCGGAGGATCTGATCTGGAGCTCGAGCTTGACATCCAGGAAGTTGTAGTTGGAGTAGATAAGCATAGAAGACCCCGGCTCCCGCGCTTCTTGGCTGATGCTACCTTCGCGCTGGAAGCCATTCAAGCTCGACTTGCCGATTCGGGCGGTAACCGAAGGGGGAAGAGGCGCGACGACGCTCCTATAGGCGCCGCAGCTCTTGTCGAGGGGTTCGATGGCGGTCCACTTGAGACTGCGCAGGTTGAAAACACTAATTTGTTCAATGTAGTGGTTAGCCCCGTCCTGTCCGCCCACCACGACCATCTCGGCACCACCACTCCCGTCGATATTGATTCCTATCCTCCCTTCGTTCGGGTTCCCTGAAGACGGGTTGTGCTGCAGGGCTGACAGCGGTGCCTTGTGAGACGTAAATGATGCCGACGTTGGCAGGATGCAGGCGCAATGTGCGTAGCGGCCTTGAGGAGCCTCTGCCGTGGGAATGAACGTCCACTTGCGGGTCGGGACGTCGTAGACGTAAATATCCGACATGACCGTCACCTCGGGCTGCTGGTCTGGGCCGGTGCCCGTCTGGTTTGGTGTTGGAGACATGCCGCCGTAGCACACCATCTTGGTATCTCCGAGGGCGCACATGGAGTGGAAGTATCGGGGTGGCGGTATGTCGCCTGTCGTTTCCAGCTTGGACCAGTGCCGGCGGATGAGATCCAGTTCGTACAGATCCGATGTCAAGGGAGCGGGGCGGCTTCGCGAGAGAATTCTTCCGCCAAAGACGTACAGCTTGTCACCGAGTATGGTTGTCGTGGCTCCCACGAGTGGGTGTGGCTCTCTACCCGTCGTACGATGCACATTGCACATGAGGCCCGAAAGATGCGCCGAGGAAGCAGCCGGCGCGCCCGAGACGGAGGCCGGCGGTCGGTTCTGGCTGGAAGACGGCGAAGGACCCGCCGACAAGGGCCCGTTGCTCCGAGGCGTCAGATTCTCCCTCATTTCTTCACCGCCATCCTGCCTCGAAGAACTTGCCAAACTGCTCTGACTGCTGGCCATTTCGGAGTTGTATCCCGTCCCGCCGCTGTACATTTGTCCTCTGTCTACCGAGACACTCGAGTCCATAGTACTAGTCCGGCTGTTCATACCATCGGCCGGGGCCTCCTCTATAGCACCCAGGCTCGCGTAGTTGTAGAAGGTCGCGGGAGGTGCGTCGGGTCCTGTAGGCGAGGGCTGCGATGGTGGTGGTTCGGGTAGGGGTTTGGCGAGACTGCTCTGTAGGCTCAAACTCCTCCCATGCTGCTGCTGAAGGAAGCGGTTCTTGGAGGGAATCTGACCAGGAGGCGGGGTCGCTGAGGGAGGCGGCGAGGGCGAAGGGTTCAAGCTGGGTGACAGCTTGTTCAGGCCCAGATGCGAGAGGGAAGGTTGTCTCGAAAGCTTGCCCGAGTCGTCTCTGCTCGGGGCGAACTTCTTGAAGCCTCGATACACACCCGAGAGGATATCGGCGGGAGACTTTCCGGGAGGAGATCGGTCTTGCTCCGTCTCGGAGTCGGAAAAGCGCGAGAGATCGCTGTGGTTCGAGGTTAGTCCCGGGCCAGACATGATTGCACAATCAACCCCCCAGGCTGCGTAAACAGCCTACCGGTTGGTGCGTAACAAGGTCTCGTTCGGCGTGGGGAAGGGTCGGGATAGGCTCAGAGGCTGGGAAAGAAGGCTGAGAGATTTTTCATCAAGCGCGATAGAAGGGGGGTTGGCAAGGAAGAAGGGAAGAAGTCCGTCCACGCGGCAGAAAACGGTTGCGGCCAGTCTCGGGCGAGATCGTCAAAGTCGATCGGTACCGGTGCCGTGCGAGCCCTGAGCCGTCAACGGACGGGAGGGCCCGAAAGGAGGAACGGTGGGTAGAGAAAAGGGGGGGAGGAGAGAGGCGGTGGAGGGCGGAAGCGACGGCGTCGTTGATGATCGACTCACGCAACGACGTAGACAACCTCCGGCGCGAACCGACGACACGTGGGCGAGAAGGGGAAAGGGGGAGAGGTGGAGGGAAAAGAGACAGCCCGATCCGCAAGAGAAGAAGCAGAATCAAGACCAGAAGATAGGTCGAAGAGAAGGAGGCGAAAAAAAGACAGCTATCTTGGATCGAACGGGGACCCTGGATCAAGCGACTCAGCCAAGGATCATTCGTTCGCCTGACTCTACTGGGGCCCCTGCACGGATGACGGGTCCGGCTGTCTGGCTGAGGCCCTGGCTGTGGCTCTGGCACCTTGCTCTGCTTGGGCAGCGTTTTTTCAGTGCTGTCGGTAGAATGATTTTGACGGTGCCACCCGAGGGGCAGGCGGGTTACGCTCGCGTCCGCGCATTTAACACTTGATTGTGGGCGTGGGTGTTTGTGAAAGTGTGGATGTGCGTGGGCGTTGTCACTTGTGTGCGCCTGCGTCTCTCTGGGGTGGACCACTGGACACTACTCCTGGGCCGGGCTGAGCTGGCTGGGCTCGGCTGAGCTGAAGAGCAAGCAGGGCGGGTAGGGTAGGTAGACCGTAACAGTAACAGGCCTCGCCCGTCTCTGTCCTGACCGTTTCTGCTCCCCACAGTTGACAGCAGGCGGCGCACAAGAGATAGAGTGGGATGTGGGCTTGGGTAGTGGAGGTCCAAATAGGACAGGACCAGGATGGGGATGGAAGATGGGGATTTGGCAGGATAGAGAGGGGGGGAGGCGATTCAAGACGGGGCCGGCACAAGAAAGAACAGAACAGCACACGAGACCACACGGCAAGGCAAGGTAACGAAGGCAAGGCAATGCAATGTAATGTACATACGCACCTGTGATCAGGGATGACGATAGCCAGGAAGGTCGTCGAGTCCGATGTCCTCGCGCCGGCGGGATCGAGTTCGGGTCGATTCGAGTCGAGGTGATTCACGGCGGCTCGCACTCGAAGCGAATCCAGCTAGCTTTCGCCGGCGTTGCGTTGCGTTACGTTGCGTCGCGTCGCGTCGCGTACGGCTTGCAGCAAAAGAGAGGTACGAACAGGCGATCGACAGCGGAGGAGAACGACAGCGATAGGCAGCGTCGGCGTCGGTGATGGCTAGGCGATTCAGGCGAGCGAAAGAAACCCCCGGAGAAGGCGGCAAGTCGACGGGGTAAACGAGATGGACCAGCGCAAGCAACCTGGAAGAAGCAGACGGAGACGGGCCAGCAGCGGTGACAGCGGTGACAGCGCGGGCAGACAGAACAGAGCGGAGGGCGGCAACGGCCAGCGCACCAGCAGGGTCGCAGTTGCTAATTTCCAAACGTCTCCCCTGCACGTTTTCTGGGGCGAGGGGGACGTGGAGGGGGAGGAGATCTGTCGATGGTATCCAGTGCGAGCTGTGTTGAGTTTGGTGTCGGGTCGCGCTTTTTGGTTGGGTTGGTAGGAGGGGAGAAGCGTTTCTCTGCCACTCTGCTTGACGGGAGAATTGGGGGGGAGGAGCCGTCGGAGCAGCGAACTTCAAAGGGGGTGGTCGAAAAAGAGCGGTGCGGTGGCAGCGGTGCCCCCAAAACCCGCCGGCCGAGAGACTGTGCGATAGACTGAGAGAGGGAGAGGATTGGCGTGAAAGACGCACAGACGAGGGGCGCCGGTCGAGGAGGTGAAAAGCAGCTCGAACTCCGACGCGGATGCGGACGCGAGGGAAGAAGTGGGGCGCTAATAGCAGTACGGTGTACGGATACCTGGAGGCTGGCGGACAGCAGGTCAGTCAGTGTGTCTGTATCCGTAGAGTGGTGATGTTATCTGCGTGTAGTAGACAGACCGTAGATTGTGCCCCCTTTGGGTCAGATGAATCCGAGGCAATGTCCTCTAGACTGAGGCAGGCAAAGGAAGGTATCGTATGTACGATGACGATGGGAAATGGTGGTGATGTTGACGGTAAAGAGTAAAAGCAAGCAAGGAAGGAGGTTCAGAGGTTAGAGGTTAGAGGTTAGAGGTTAGAGGTTGGCTGCTGTTGGAGGGGGAAGGGAGGAGCGAGTCGCAGGTGATATCCGTCACTTGCAGCCGCTTCTGCACGCTACAACCCTTACGCACACCCGCCGTAAGGAAGGTACGCAGTACGTTACTGGTCCAATGTAGTGCCTGCCTCACCTAAACTTCCGGTTCGCTGCTGAAGTGCACCAACCAGCGGGCGGCGGCAGGAAGGAGACAGGAAACGGCCCCGGGGGCTCCAGATGGCCTGGCTTGGCGCACTTAGGGGGAACCGCGTTGATGTACGCACGGTAGCGTATGTAAATGATACTTATTACTGAGAGCCTACGGAGTAATACCTGTTGGCAGCATCCGGCCTGTCGTGCTGTTGGAACGAACGCGAGTATTATATCAGGGCAGTTTCCGTACCTGGCCACAGCGCTGTCTCGGGCAGGTACATTCTCAACTCTGGCAAGTACTTTCGTGGAGGTATATGCAGTAAAAGGGGCGGCTGGTGGACCGAGAACGCGGTCCTGATGCCCCGCTCATTTGTGCATGCGCACGGACCCCCTTGCTTCGGGCGCCAGTCCAGCCCCACCTCAGAAACATGTGTTCGAGGTACGAGGTACGACGCACAACCCAGAAACCCACGATAGGTGTGTGTTACACACAGGAACGAAAAAGCCACAGGAACGACTGCCGCGGAAGCAAACATTCTTCCAACGCAAAGAAGCGAAGAAAAAGATAGTAGTATCGCCGACAGCAACCCCGTGCCGTGGGAATGGGCACCGCAAGTTATGGATTTGGTGCTACCGAAACACGATGCCCCTAGTGTCTCGTCCCGCGTGCCGGTCCACACAACCCACACAACCATCGGTCGGAAATCCTGCGGGCTGCGGCTACGGCTGCTGCAGGAGAAACGAAAGAAAGAAGGCAGAGAAGAAACATCAGACGATCGAGACAGACCGGACCCCCTTTTTTGGTTCCTGCACCTGCAGAATCGCTGTGCTATGCCTGGTTAGACACCAATCGGAGCAGAGATGGGAACGACGGAAGAGCTGGGCAAACACCCTTGCCAGTCTAACCTCTAAACCAACCCGCACCGAAGAATGAGTGAGCGAGAACCTAGTGTATGTCCGTACGTACGTACGGATATTTTCATGGATATCAGGAGGAGAAAAGGGGACGAACGGCTCCCACCTAGTGCCGAGCATCCGTATCATGGACTGCAAGCAGGCAGTCATACAGTTCCCTGGACGACAAAAGTTCGAGGCAAGTTGTACCTAGCTTGTGCTACTATTCCGTCGTCACAGTGGCGTAGAACCGCCGAGGAAGACAGACAGGGGCGGCAAAAGGAGACGAATACCAGGCAAACACCACCGCCAAACCATCGCAGCCCGGTCCCTGTCCCTGTACCCTGTCTCCGGCTGTGTCGACACCGGTCGTCCGGGCCCGTCACCTTTTTTCCACCCGCCGGCCGCTATCATCGTGTGTCATCGCCCTTGAAACCGTTCGCTGTCCCCCATGCTAGTGTATCCGTAGTGTGAAATGATGCTCTCTCCTCGCCCGGCTTCAAAACGCCGAGCAAGCCCGTCGGAAACAAACACATTACGCTACCTGTCAAGTCTCAGGGCAGCCCAGGGAACAGGCATCCTGACCGGACCTACCTCACTAACGCAACACGCCCGAAAGAAAAACGTGGGAACCCGGCCACTTGTCATTTGGTGCCTGCCAATGTTTCAACTTTCCCCAGCTCTCTCTCCCCGGCCGCGGCCCCGGCTCTCTGCCTCGTGGTCCTAGTTATGGTCTCTAGCTCCGTCTTTGGCGTTAATATCCGTCTGGATCATCTGTCTCGAGGACTCTAGCTCTAACGTTGGCTCCGTCTCGACTGTCTTGCTTCACCTCTATCTGTTCTTGTCTCCCTCTCTCGGTACCTGGCTCTACGGAGTATTGCTCATGTCTGACGTTCCTCTTCGTTTCAATTTGTATCCACGTTCGTATCGTCTGCCCTCGTCTCTCTGTCCATATCTATTGCCGTATCTGTCATCCTCATGACTTCATTAGCCCTTTCCCTACCTCTATCTCCGTCTAGAGCCAAAACTGCGATCATCTTGCTTATACGCAGCCCAACTACAAGATATTGCTCTAAGCGAGAAGACACTATATCCAAACCAGAATAATCAGCTTCGGGATTTTTTTCCACTTCGGCCATGGTCATCTCATCCATCAGCAGGTACAGTATATATACTCGTGCTGCCCTTAACTCGCCTGTGTGTAGCACTCTGTGTTAGGGATGTTAAAGATGCCCAGCCTAGCGCAGCGCGTCCTCAGAGGCAGGAACTCATAGTAATGTGCGTGCTGAATCCGCCAACCCCACGTCCAGCCGAGTACCCAGGCAATTCACAGAGCAGGCACGCCACCGTCAGTTTAAGCCCAGCAATGGTGTCTCCTTATATATCTTTCGACAACGTTAAAAACGACGTATGGTGTGTTGGGTCTCGGCATTCAAAGCTAACGCCTCCGCCTGGAGGGACGATATCACCACGTGCAAGATTAACCGCCCACATCCATATCCATCCTCCGTTATTGCAAAGGTCTAGGACAAGGTCGTTGCCATTGATCTAGCCTACTGCTACGAGTATTCCAAGCCGGAGAGGGATAGAAGACGTTAATTACGCGCTGGTGTGCTGCCCTCCTTATATAGACGTTATGCATCTTTCCAGAACCTTCCGTTACTTGAACGTAAGCAAGATTCCATGTCCTTCCATAACTTTCCATTGCTGAGGGTGTAGCCGAAGCTTGATATCGGTCCATAGACCGTGACACCTATTAATGCAGCAGTAGTTACAGCACAGAAAGAGAAAGAAGTTAGAATATTCTAGGACTTCTTGTAACTGTGCTTATCAGGAATAAAAAGAAAGTTTCTCCCAGACCCTTCCTGTGTCA